>JALPQI010009057.1:0-47142 GCA_025490895.1 Thaumatotibia leucotreta
AGTTTATTTATTAAGATTCCATACCGATTACTGCAATGCAACGTCACTATTTTTATCCGAAACAACTGACATAACTTCTTTACACACTAGTGCGAGGAGTCGTTTATATCTTGTCTGGTTGAAAACTTCGGAAGGCCATCTGTACTGAAAAATGTCGTACGAAACACATGCAAAAATTAAATTCGTAAATCGTGTCGATTTAAAACACTCCCTTCGGCCGTGCTTTGCTTTATTTATGCTTATTTCGAACTTATTTTTTTTCACAGTTGTATCGTAATGTCCATTACGATAGGCTATAGACAATAGTTTTTTAGGGTTCCGTAGCCAAAATGGCAAAAACGGAACCCTTATAGATTCGTCATGTCCGTCTGTCCGTCTGTCCGTCTGTCACAGCCGATTTACTCGGAAACTATATATGCTACAGTAACGAAATTTGGTGAGGATATGTGTTGTATAAACCGCTACAGGATTATGATACTAAATTGTAAAAAAAACCATTGGGGTGGGGGCCCTCCATACATGTAACTGAGGGATAGAAATTTTTTTTTAGTTGTATATAAGAGTGTGGGGTGTTAATAGAAAGGTCTTTGAAAATGATATGAAGGTTTGTAAATCTTATTTTTATTTAAGCAAATCGTTTTCGAGATATCAGCTATCAAAGTCTGAAAAATGTGTCCCCCCCCCTCTATTTTTTAAACTACGCAATATAAAATTCAAAAAAAAATATATGTTATGCACATGAATAAGCTCTATCAACGATTTTTGGTTTGATTAATTTATCTCCTATAGTTTTTGAGGTAGGTTGATTTAACTATATTTTTTAAATAATAAATTGATAATGGTACGGAACCCTTCGCGCGCGAGTCCGACTCGCACTTGGTCGGTTATTTAAATAAAATATCGATTTTCAATAGAATGTTATTTTAGGGGACTCGATAAGATACAAAATTGCCAATCAGGCGTTACGGAACGTACCTACCTAGCTGCGCGCACGACATCCAGGGCATAAAGTTATAATTCGGACAGTAGGACTATTTGTACTATGATTACTAATAATGAATAAAATAAATGCTACATTATGGTATTTTTTGGTATTATGAAATTTAAAAACATTTCATTTTATGATGCGTTGTGTTTTGGCTGTTGAAAAGAAGTAATATTTTTTTTAATTCAAGGAAATAATTTCTCATAATAAATGGAAAAAAGAAATATTTTTATTGTAACTTATTTCATAGAATGTGGATACAATTGAATAAAGTGATTAATATAAATCTTGTTATTTCCTTTTACACGTTACTAACATTTTGTGCACAATGGTATAGGTCGGTTTTTTTGGGATTATATTGTATAGTCAAAGTCAAAGTCAAATAATTCTTTATTCAAATTGGAATAGCAACAAACTCTTTTGAATCGTCTAGATATGAAAACTACTTCCGGTTCGAACCCTACA
Organism: Thaumatotibia leucotreta; assembly: GCA_025490895.1. NCBI lineage: Eukaryota > Metazoa > Arthropoda > Insecta > Lepidoptera > Tortricidae > Thaumatotibia > Thaumatotibia leucotreta. The sequence goes on from JALPQI010009057.1 coordinate 1,451, forward strand.
CCGCTGACCCAAGAAGAACCGGTAAGAAACTTGGCGGGAATAATTCTTTCAAACAATGATGGTACATCTTACAACTAACATGCATTAAAAAAAAAACATAAAATTGATTTTAAACAAATTGAAATATAATAATAATAACAAGAGATGTAAAGTCTCTAAAAGTCACAACATTTATAAGTAATAATTTATAGAGAAGTAAGGTTTCTCTCCGAATAGGTATATAATAATAACATTATACCTATTAATTACCTTTTTATTCGTTTTCTGTTTGGCCTTATGGTTGACTGGTAGAGAATGCCATTAGGCATTAAGTCCGCCATTTGTACATTTTTTTTTTGTATTTTGTGCAATAAAGCTTAAATAAATAAATAAATTATATAATGCACGTTTGGAGATGTACAAGGTCTCCAAGCGTAAATTATCGTAATTGAATGTCATGACTTTAACAAACTAATAATTAAATCCTAAATTAATACTATTATACGTACATGCTATGCCATTAAAATTAATTTCGCAAACAAACTTAGCTAATTTTTTTTCGTAGAAGTACATCTCAAAAAGAGTTATTATAAAATAAGTTTAATGTATACCCGTTTTCACTAATGTCTAATATATGTGAAAAGGGGTACTAATTTGGTTATATTTCTAAATAGCATTTATTTCAGCGGGTACAAGTCAATTTTTTTTTAACTATTGATTTTAGCCATAAACCAATGACGGCATGTGAAAGAGCGCGTTGTATTTACTCAAAGTACATTTAAAGTTATTCTAATTCTTTAGCCATTTCGGCACAGTAATTTTGAATAATTTCGCCAATCGTTTTTTGGCTCTCCTGTAAAGTGGCAAATTTCGATTTATACCCATTTTCACTAGGGTGCCAGATATAATATCGTCGGTTGTAATATGAATTAATGTAACCACCAAATTGACGAAATTGAGTTAAGTATACTATTCGACTGCAAATTTCCTGCTCTATCGAACGCGGTGTATATAAAATATTAATATCCAGAAAAAAATGTCGATTACGTTAACAAAAACTTTGCCATTTTATTAAGTTTCTACGTTTTTAGGGTTCCGTAGCCAAAATGGCAAAAACGGAAACCTTATACAGGGTGTTTTTTTTCGACCGTTCAAATTCTACGTAGTGAATATATAGGTCATACTGACCAACTTTTACTATGGGGACAAAGTCGAAATCGCGAAAAAAAAATCAGCTGTTTCATACATTTCGGCCGGCGTAATGCCGCCAATTTGTATGAAACAGCTGATTTTTTTTTCGCGATTTCGACTTTGTCCCCATAGTAAAAGTTGGTGAGTATGACCTACACATTCACTACGTAGAATTTGAACGGTCGAAAAAAAAACACCCTGTAGATTCGTCATGTCCGTCTGTCACAGCCGATTTACTCGGAAACTACAAATGCTATAGTAACGAAATTTGGTAAGGATATGTGTTGTATGAACCGCTACAGGATTATGATACTACGTAAATTATAAAAAAAACCCTCAACCCCACTGCGCGACCCCACGGCGCCACTGTTACATATTATTTTTCCAGGAGTTCCTGCCGGGGTATAACTTTGTATGAAAACCTCACATATAACTTTAACCAGCGTTTATTATTCACTACAATTATTACTGTTACGGTCTAAAGGTAAGATTATACACGGTGGCACTTTGTGCCGGTTAAATCTAGCTTAAATAAGATGCACGACAATAGTGTTGTGCAACTCACTTGTGATGTATGTCTATTGAAGAACTCATTATCTCAGATTGTCAGAGAACTTCATACAGGAAAATTGTCATACTTCAATCCTCTACTCACTTCCATGTACTCTTGACAAATCACATCATACTACCAGTCACCACAAATACATTTTGCGCCTCAGTTCCATCACAAAAATATTCCACCGTGCAGAAATCTCAGCCTACAAATACCACATTTAGTCCCGAACGCAGCATTCGTCCTCATAAGTCTAATCACAAAAACATTCAGACATTCACTATTTTTACACACAATAATCCTACAAATACGAAATTTGTCGCACGGCATTCTTGCTCTTAACTCTAACCACAAACACATTCAGCCGTTGACGCACTAAATCCTACAAGGATACACAAATTACATTTTTTACCGCGGCTTCCGTAATCAACTAACATCACAAGCACTTCCCGTCATACAACATCTTTCATAAAATACATTATGTTACATTTTACTCGCTAAACCAACATTGACGTTAAAACTGACAATACTAACATGGCACATAAAACAACGAAACTGAAGGAATGTTTATTTTGTATTCAGCATGAGTCAATGACCCATAGTGGCCATAAGTCACGACAGGGCCCCTCCTTGGGACATTCGCTCAAAAACACACAAAAGTCACAAAAACCACTGCGTACTCTTTTTATCTCTGTGTGTGAAATCTATCTAGACTAGACAATCTAGTAGTTTGACACCTGACGTTACGTCACCGGTGAAAGATTGCGTTTACAAAGTTTGTTTGAGTAAAATTTTAAAAGGCAAATTTTTAAATGCGACAAAAAGCGGTATAAAAAATATGAGAATCGTTTATTTGATAAGTATTAATTAAATAGGTTTAAAAACAGTTATCTAATTCAATAAATTGACACTTTAATAAAAAAAATATTTACGTTTTTTGTGTGATGTGCATTTAATGTGGGTTTAACGCACTTCGTAAACACTTACTACTATTTGCTGTTTAAGTATTAACAGACGTTCGAATATGATCCGCACCGCACCGCGAACTTGGTCCGCTCCGTACCAAATTCGATGGTGTGTTCAGCGGTCCGCCGACATTATTATTATTATTGACGGTGCGGTTGGTTCGATGGTTTTCCAAGCAATTCAGCAAACGCATCAGAATTCATGCGAAGATATATACGAAAATCTTCGTCATCGAGGTCTCTAATAAGTCGCATATGACTATATGACTCTCTGTCTTTTAAATACAATTTTGGCCATTCTTTTTTTTCTGTCTATTAATTGGTGTTGTAGCGACGATGGTTGCCACAACTAACGCGATTTTAGCTTTTTGGGATAAAATCGGAGGCATATCGACGTGATCACTGTCTAGTAGCACGAAAAGCACTGGACCGTTTTTGAACGGTGCGATGGTGTAGCGAGGCGACCGCACTTAGGGAGCGGACCAAGTTCGCGGTGCGGAGTGGACCATATCCGAACGTCTATTAAATTAATACTTTTTGACAACTTGACAGAACAAATCAAAACATGAAAATAACCTATGTTACATGAATCGGCGAGCTCCGAAATGCAATGCAAAATTGCTTGTGATGTTTAGATATTTGTTTTGTGAATTAGTTAAAATATTGTGTAAATAATACTGCTTGAAAAAGTACCAGCAGTTTCAGCGGCAGGCAATAAAGTGGTTTGCAAGAAAAAGTTAGTGAAAACTCCACGTAAGATGTGTATGTGATTTTTGGTTTCTTTACAATAGTGTTGTTTGATCGGTATATGTAACGTCGAGGCCTTATTGTAATTAAAACTTTTGGAGAATGAACTTCTACCTACTATTTTCATAAATAGCAAGTATAGCAACTATTACAGAAATATTCCTTTGTGAAGTGTGGATATGGGCAGAATGTAAGAAAAATAGCCAATAATATGTATAATTTCAAACAATTTTATATAAATAAGCATTCAATTAAGTTGCCATAAAGCTATGATTCACTTGAAGGGATCCCTTCCTTGTATCAACATTCAGAACATTGATACAAATGTAACCTTTCTTAACATTTCTTTTGTTAACATTTCTTATAAATTTCATTTTGAATAACACACTTAAATAATGCAGTTCATTTGAAAATTAATCATTCATATTTCACAGATAGGCATACATGCAGTTATATTAATATTGTATAGGTACCATTTTTTTTTCTTGCCGATGGTACTATGGTTGCTAGAAATATATTAGTAACTCACTTCATTTGATGTAAGATAATGTCCCATTAAATTTTTGGAAATGATGCACACATACAAACTCATTTTAAATTGCTGTCCTACCCAACACTACACGACAACAGGTTAAATACAGGGATGATTAAGCCGGCTAGCTTGGTAGAAAGTGCGAGTAAGAAAGGGGTCCTTTCAGAACGTAGGTATATACTCTGGCCTTATTTGTTCCCTTACTAAGGTATCAAGTTCACATCAATAGTTTTAAGTTGGGCGCCTTTAAAAGAGATTTAAAATGGCACGTCTGACCTTTTAATTGCGGCAAACCAAACCAGCATGCTGTGGGGGTGGCGGCAGTGGGGTGACAGACAGCTCAGTACCACGTGGCAACCTCCGCCCTGCGAGGAACCCGCCGGCGGAACCACGCGACTCGGCCTCGTGGGTATCACGATGACGTAGGGGTAAACTCACGTTGAGGGTGGGGTTACATTGAGGGTGGGGGCCCTCCATACATGTAACTGAGGGATAGAAAACATTTTTTAGTTGTATATAAGCGTGTGGGGTATTAATAATTATTAAAGGTCTTTGAAAATGATATGAAGGTTTATAAATCTTATTTTTATTTAAGCAAATCGTTTTCGATATATCAGCTCTCAAAGTCTGAAAAATGTGTCCCCCCCCTCTATTTTTTAAACTACGCGATATAAAATTCTAAAAAAATATATGCTATGCACATTAATAAACTCTATCAACGATTTTTGGTTTGATTAAATTATCTCCTATAGTTTTTGAGGTAGGTTGATTTAACTGTATTTTTTTAATAATAAATTGATAATGGTACGGAACCCTTCGCGCGCAAGTCCGACTCGCACTTGGCCGGTATTTATTAACGTATGTAAAGGTTTCAAAAAATCATGGACAATATTTAAACTTAAGTACGAATTTGTAAGTACAAAATATGTCTTTCCTAATGTAAGCACCATATTTTTATAAATGTCAATGCTGTAAGCGCCAACTGTATTGTATGGCTCATAAGCAATTCGATTTCAATTTGTGAGTTACACTAAATTACAAAATCCACTTTTGATGATTTTCATTAAACTATTAACGTATCTCCAATTTTTTTTTAAATAATTAACGTAAGCACCAGCCATTTCCTGAACTACAACTGTGGTCGCAGTTAGTAACTGTCTGTCAAATAGACCTCTCAAAAATAAAACAAACAAGATTAACATCATTTTAATAGGATAATTAACTAAAAAGATACTACATACTTTATAAATGTCAAATTCGTTTTTGAGCCCTTCTGAAAAATCGTCATTTGGTGGTTACATTAATTCATATTACAACTGACGTTTTCTTGAATGCCTTCATTTTCCGAACAAACTATCCTTCGCTGCGAAAAGTACGACCATGACCGTTTTAGGACATGACACTATGAGAGCATTTGAAATGTGAGGTTAGCATATCGATCGCTGTTTATACGTTTACTCATTTATTAATCTTTCATTAGTCAGATCACTTTCACTCGCACTAATACCTACGCGATGGATAAAAATTAAGTCCGTAATAAACTCGCGACGGAAAATTGCTAGTTGAAATAGGGATCAAACTGATCACTCTCAATCCATAGCACAGAGAACAAACGTGTTGAAAATAGATGCTAAAAGGAAATGTTATAAAATAATAATATAAAGTTACATTTTACAATTTGCCTCTCTAACGCACGCACATATTGGCTAGAAAGAGAGGCAGACAGCAAAATTGTAAATTGTAACTTTATAAATGACTTAAGATGGTCACGCGTTTACCGTCTATCATGCTACGCGTCAGTTTTGCATTCGCATAGGTACTTGTAAAAACGGCAACAACGATAAACGATTAAACACTGGACCAACATATCATAAGCTTACAGTTAGCTAATAAAGTAAGTGCCTAAGTCATTTAGTGTATTTCATCCAGGCAAAGGTCATTCGTAGTTCAACGTATGCAAAAAACAGCTAACTAAAAGCAACGGGTTATGTTGACCCCTTCGCCTTTAGTCACGTGCCTGGTTCTTTCATCATCATCATCATCATTAGCCTATGATAGTCCACTGCTGGACGTAGGCCTCTCCTATTAACTATGTGTATAGACGCATTAGGAGGTAAATGCCCATAATCGCCACGCTGGGCAAGCGGATTGGCATTCGCAGTAATGTATCCACTATGATAACGCTGCTGTCCATCATCAATCTTTTATCGAATCATGGTCAGTGACACTTCAATCCGACTCTTACGACACCCGAAGGAGGAGTTGGGGTGTCGACAAATGTATTCTTACTGCCGTCACCACACGGCCACGGCCACGGCCTGGTTCTTTGTAGAGAGGTAAACTGTCATTCTGTATGTCGAATATAATCTTGAACATCAAGGTAAATATTGTAACTAAAACAAGTACGTACTCAGTTCAGCTGTAGGTTAATTGTAGGTCAAATATATAATAATCCTCCCAGTCTCAGCCTCCGTAGCTTCGTTATAGTGACAGTAGTAACCCTGGCAATGAAGTTGGAGGTTCCGGGTTGAAATCCTGGGGAGGGCGTTAGTTTTTTTGCTTATTACCAATATTTTTCCTTGGTCTTGATTGTTTCAAACGATTTAAGTACCTATCTATCTATAAAGGTGCGGTTAAACTAAAAGAGCATTCGCTGTTCTAGCGCCCGTTCTAAGAAATCAACCAATCATGTTTTGTGTACCGATCGTATTTCATAGAGTGGGACTGGGAGGTTAGAACAGCGAATGCTCTTTTAGTTTAACCGCACCTTTACATATAGCCGCTTATCTACATACAACACCATGTCTTTCTTGTTAAGCACTTGATTTGTGTAATTTTGTCCCATGCTATTAAAAAACAAAAATAATCTGTTATCGTTATGAACTTATGAAGTAACTTCAGATCTTTGATTTTCCTATACAGGGGTTCAATTATTGCTTGTAAAATGTAACAGATAAATGTTAATGTAAGGGCACAAATGACACCAAACCCAACCAACACTTTCTAATGTTCCTAGACCGATAGAGTCACAATAGAGCTTACTCTACAGATCTACGATTTGTAATACCTACATTGCAGCCTTTGATAGCTCACTTGAATTCGTGCCAACAATTTAGCCACTAATGTTATAATCGACATGTCTGTTGTTAAATGCTTAACCCATCCCTACTTCATTTTGCCCAGCGGCCCTACCGCGAAAAACTAAATTCGTAAATTTCTAGGATTTTAGTCTCTCTCTCTAATGACGCCTTCGTTTGTGTGACAGAGAAAAATCTTCGAAATTTACGAATTTCGCTGACTTACGCCAGTAGTCCTACTGCAAACTTTGAAAGTCATACATTTCGGGCACCTGTCCTTGTCACACCTATAGCGCCTTTGTCGGAGTGACAGAGAGAGAAATGTGTCGAATTTTTGGAGTAAGTACACGGTTTACCTATAAAGAAAATAAAGTTTATTCCGGTGCATGGCAAGACTGTCAAGTAACCGGTTACCGGTCCGGTTATCACCCGTTTCGGAAACCAGTTGAATACAAATCTGCGGAATTAGGAATCCACGACAGGTACTGTCCGTTATGCATCAAACGGATCCGGTTTATATATTTAGAGTTGACGAAATGAACACCTGGAAGTGTATTCGGAAAGTCAAAATACAATATGATATGAGATTAAATTTATTTTAATACCAGTGCGGCACACGTGTCATGTCGTTATCAATGTTTCTGAATATGCCCGTGGGTTTTTCATTTACCTTTTAGGGGTATATCTAATTGAATCAAAAATGTCGTAAATGTTTCCTAACATGAAATTTAATTTTTGATGAAAACACTTTAAAGATAAATAAGTACATCTGATTTGGTCTTTCTCTTTAGACATTTGTTTGACTGGTGCGTGCTTTAATAAAACAAGTGATTATGATTATGAATATTAAAAAATGAAAACAAATCTAAAACTTGTATTATTTCATAATCACGCACTTTCAGAACACAATATTGGTTTTATCACCAAACCCCTTAAACCTTGAGTTTTAGTTAAAATTTGTGATATTAATAATACTAATGCTTCGCAAAAAATATCTACCAAGGTGTTTCACGATATGCGTCGAAGACAACAAATGCTATTGAAAGTCAGCCATATTTGTTTATATTATTTTCGTTTTCTACTGGCGTTCGGAATATACTAGCACTAGCACCTTAACCCAGAAATAACCTTATCGATTAAAGTTTATTAATCTTATATTGTGATAATGAGATTAATAAGACAAAGCGAACAGGATATTATTTGCATATAAATGTCGCCCTATGTCAACTTCTATTTGCGACTTAGCATATTTTGTTATGTTATTTGAAGATGGTTATGTAACGCTATGATATAAACTATCTTACTCGTGTTAGCTAATTTAGAAATCAACGCACGTGAACCTTTGCTGCCAGACTACCTTGAACCAGCATATATTCCAAATAAATGTATAAGCATAACAATATTGGATTTAATTTAACTATGTATTTCAAAGGTTTTAAACTTAGTTCAAGAACGGAGATGCCTATTGAATACCATTGAGAATAGAAGAGGGAAAATGTTAGGCCACCTGTTGCGACACGACGATTTCATCAAGACCCTCATAGAGGGAAAAGTAGAAGGCAGAAGGAAGAGTGGCCGGCCAAGATTAGCATACATGGACCAACTGAAAGAGAAAGTGGAAGTCGTGTCGTATCAGGATCTTAAAGAAAAGGCTTTGGACAGGGAATCATGGAAGCCGATCCACTGACAAGAGCGCAGCTCTTAAATTTATAATGATGATGTATTCCAGAATGATAGCACCTACCTATCAGATCTATGTAAATCAGAATGTGGCTGATGACTGCCCCTGCACCAACTCGCGTCTTGCACGCATATGTTATGATTTATTAGAAAAAAAAAATAATAACTATCTTTTATGTTACACAAAATTTGTAGATAACATGTGTGTTAAGGTGCGTTCAAACTAAAAGAGCATTCGCTGTTCTAACCTCCCACTCTACGAAATTCGATCGGTACACAAAACGTAATTGGTTGATTTCGTAGAACGGGCGCTAGAACACCGAATGCTCTTTTGATAATTATGTATTGTATAAAGGTGCGTTTAAACGCACCTTTATACAATACATATTATATTGCCTCTCTTGGTTAACCGCCACTGTCACATATACAGTACCTATTTGTACCAGGAATAGTTATTTGTTTTACTAGGGAGCAAAGTGATTGTTTAACTCTCGTGCAAATATTGAAACCCGAGCAAGCGAAAGATCCCAGAATTTGAACCACGAGCGCAGCGAGTGGTTCATAAAATGGAATCTTGAGCGATGCGAGGGTTTTAAGGCACGAGAGTTGAACAAGCTTTGCTGCCGAGTGAAACACAACATTTTTCACCACACTAAAGCGAGGAAACATGCGAAATAAAACTCAAACATAACAAATTAGAAGGTATTTATTTGCAAATCCTCAACTTCCAAAAAATAAACAAATCAACAAATAATAAAACAATAACCTCAAATATTTATCTTGGCGTGGCAATGCTTAAAAATCAGGATAATTCCAAAATGAGACTCATTATTTGCGTTTTTTCTGTGATTTTCGGAATTATCCTACTTTCGCATCTCGCAATTACCCGAAAACTTGAAATTAAGAGTGAAAGAAAACAAAACACGACCGAACTCGTTTAGATTTTAAAAGAAAAAAATATTCGGATGCGTTCTGAAATTTGCATAGTGTCAACACTTTTATTTTCCTATTGTTTTTATTTGTCGTATTTTTAGAACTTTTAATTAAAAGCCTTTTACAACAAAATGTGGTATTTAATTTGGATTTTAGCATGTTGAATATAATATTATGAAAGGTTCATGTGTATGAATCTGTTTGAAACTATTGAGTTTTCGAACGTACTGTCTAGTTCAAACGTCAAAAAGCTTATTGCACTCTCAGGCCGTATAAGTTATTGCTTTAGTCTACCCAGAAGATTAAAAAAAATTTACTTTAACGAACCAGTTTTGCGCTCTGAAATTGAAGGCCAAACAGCGTGTTTACGAGCAGTGTGGTGAAAAATCTTTTATTTACTTTTATTTGTAATATTACATACTAAGACACTAAGCTACCTCCTACTTGCGGCGTCCTCTTTGCTAAGGGTCGTGAAATATCCGTGTTAAGAGTTTCTCTCACGGTGTCACACCATCTCCACAGTACCACGAACTTCTGAAATCGTATTTCGAACATCTGTCGCTGTCAGTCCAAAGTAGGCGTCATTGGAGTTTGAAATTTTTTTGAACACATGCTTGAAATTTTGTTTTTAAGTACCCAATGTACCCATGTCAACGCAGGACGGACTTCATCTGCCCATCCTGCGGCGTCAAGTGATCAACCTTGCCAGCAACGATTCGTTGTTCAAGATTATGACCTCTTTCCTGGCTATGTGACCGAAAATCTCTTCATAGACAGAAGTTGGTTAACACATGGTCTTGATGTAAGATGCGCTGCTGGTGCGAAAAGCAAACTAAGATCTTTTATAATTTTCTCAAAAGAGGGCGAACACATCAATATCCATAATCAATATTTTAATTAATTCTAAGTGATTCTTTAATTTAGAGAAGATTCTACAGAAATATACCGGTTATAAAGACATAGAAGATAAACAAGTAAAAAATTCTGACGCAAATCAGACGCGTGTCCAACTAGTTTTTTACATGTTGAAAGTTCGTATAGCAAAAAATTTAGGTAGATACCTATATTGAATGACGTCTTTAACGTATATCTGTGTGCCTGCCAGGAGCTGCGGCCGTGAGTTTAACGCGGACTTACTTTCTTTCCCACTCGATCGGACCAATACGCGAGTTGGGCTATTCTGGTCTATTTTTGATTAACTTCGTGGGGTAGGTATTCTATTGTTAGTTGTTTGTAGAGTTACAAAAACGTATTACTTACTGTTCAGGTTCACGACTAATAAAGTTTCACCCTGTATATATTATATATAATATAAGTAATCAAAACCGAACATTCATTTGATTAATTATTAAGGTACTTACATTTCGATACAGTCGTCTAAATTATATTATAATTATCGAATTATATAAAAAGTGTAAAACTAAATAAAAAAACCGTGGTCATTCATATTTTAAGAGTATACCAGTATCGTTCTTATTAGGCAAAAGTGGAAGAAAATGTCTTGTATTTATTCGTAATGAAACAAATTAAAAAAACAAGCGGGCTATCGTAAAAACACTGTTTCATAATGAATATAGGTAATCATACTCAACGACCGAAATGGAATCGCAGCTAAATACGGACCTGGCAACACTGTGGTGCTGTCACTAGTGCTAGTACCTATCGAACGAAACAAGCTCGTCCGAAACTAAAATCGAACGATAGACTGTAGTGTCACTCAATTGACTCAATTCGCGTCATTCCAAGATTTTTCTCAAACATGCAATGAAATGTTGTAGTTACGTGCTTAAAAAGTGGCCGGGAAGTACCTCGTTTCCGGCCTAGGCCGGCAAGTGCCTCTATTTTAATTTTCATTTGACATAGGGTTGTGACCTGGCATCTTGTCTTTTAGCCAATAATTATCTGTAAGTAATATTAGTATAAAAACATGGTTGTCAAATTTTTGCAGTTATAATTAGGTATTTAAATTATATAATTTGAAATAAATGGGTCATTGTCAGTCCGAAAAACAAAAGTTGTCCACTCGGTGGTCAAAAGTTAACAGCTTTTATAAATCTATGTAACGATTTGATTGCATAGGGGTATAGACCGGGAAACCTATTTGTACCGTTAATTGTTTAATCCCAAAATTAGTACAGGAATTCCTTAACTTTAGGTATGTCCACCGAAAAGACGATAACCTAAATCTGACAATGACCCAAATGTACAATAACTACTCGAAATAATATTTAAAAAGCAGTATTATACGGCGCGATCCGTCGGCCCCGATCACCACATGCGATTAATTGGACCCAACCGACCGCGTCGTCTAATACCGCTTTTTAAATGTAAAAATTTGCAACTTTCAAACAGGTCAATGTTAAAAAAAAATGAGGTGTCGGTGTCGTATTTGATTGCATGTTTGAGAAAAGCATTATACATACCTCGGCCATGAAGTGACGGGTTACCTTACCGTCCGAATACTATCCGGCCTCGCTTCGCTCGGCCGTCTACATATATTCGGCCGGCAACCAGTCACTTCCCGGCCTCGGTAGTAATGTACTATTAATGAAATCTTCTTCTTTCACGTGTTGTATAATCGACTAAGTAGTCCATAATTTAACCTTTTGAGCTGTAAAATCTTTCGAGCATTCCCACACACCTCACCAGCCGATTTCAGTCCACTACTGGACTTAGTCCTACTTACCTCTCCTTACCTAGCGTATGGACGCTTTATGAGGTAATGCCCATTATCACCACACTGGGCAAGCAAGCGGGTTGGCGATCGCAGTAGTGAGTCCATTACCATTATGAGTATTATGACTGCCCATGATCAATCGTGATCAAAAGTCTCTTACGACACCCACCGGAAGGATTTGGGGGTGACAAATGTATTCTTACTGCCATCACCACGCGGCAATTCCCACAGTTCTTCTCAAATTGCCTTGTTCCTCAACGAAAAGGGCGTACCACATACCTATAAAAAGTAAGTAAAGCCTGCAAATAACAGGTAAATAAGTTAAAAATATTAAAAACTGCAGATAATTTCACTCTATCAGCCATGATTCAGTTGCTAAGTTTGTACACTGAATCAAAATCCTTGGAATGATAAAAGCCGTTTATTTCCGTAAATTGCGACGCTATCATAATAATAGAAACACTTCTACAAGGCGTGTGCCGAAAACTTAATTATGATTCATATTTATCGATAAATGTTTGTAATAGTTAGATTATCTTATCAGTTAAAATGACTAATCTGTAAAACGTTGAAGGTTTTATTTTGTTTTAGTTCCTGTCTGTTTTTATTATTTTCACTAAGTAAATTTCTTCATTTCCTTTCTCACATTTTTTGTTTCCTTTTACTATACCTACCTTCTTCTTATGAAGTTACTATCATGGGTCCTTTACTTCCTTTGGGCTTTCACTTTAGTATGAAATACTGCACCAAAATGACTAATTTAGGAAGGTGCAGCTAATAGATGCATTCCTCGCAAATGCCCCTTACGAAATACTTTATTATTGTATGGCCACATTAAATCCGTAACCCTCGAGAAAATACTGCTGAATAAAATACTCTAGTCGAGGAATATACCACGCCCACTATCGCTTTCCCAGCTTTTTAAAGCGTAGGTATTTTCTTTTTATTTCATATGACCCCTCACTTCCCGATTTTCTTGACTGTATGCCTAAGATCACAGATCCTCAAATTCAAACTACCTATGCAACCCCTAAATCGGCATTTTCGCGAGAATAGTGCCACAAAAAAAATTGAGGTACATGTATATTTTATGTTTTTCCTGCTCAGAATAAGGAGCTCTTTTAATCTAAGAGAAAAAAAGGCTCGTTATTCTAAGTAGGAAAATCTTAAATTCGTCTATTTTGGTAAAATAGAATTTCGATTTCTTCTCTTCGGAGCTCGAACGTGAGCTAAATAACGAACAGAAAAAGGTATTTTAAAATAACCAAACAAACACAGAATATGCAAAATTCACATGAACAGATTACCTAAATACATTAAATCACGTTAGTCCTTGATCCTTGGGTCATCGATAGTGTTATTGTGCATCATTGTAGTTTGTACATTGCGAATGCATTGTACCTTTGAGACGATTGAGAGTCTATATTAATTCGCATAATTTATTACGCATACTCCAAATTGGCATAGCGTTGTTAAGCATACTATTTAAGTGGCATATGCATAATTTCGCATAAACGATTACGCATAATGTATTTACGTATAACGTAAACTATCATAACGATGATTTGGAATAATTAGGATGAGCATAATACTAATTGGTATATTTAATGAAAGGTATAAAATATAATAGATAAAATAATAATGACCGATCATAGATTGCGTAGCGAAACCGAAACTATATACCTAATATTTTTGCCAAGTTACTGTTGATTAGTACGTTTTAATAATATTATTATATACTATATTGCTTCCAATTTAAAACTAATTTAGACTTTATTTTTTACTTGTGCGTTATGCGTAGGTATAACAGTTAATGTTTAGGTCTAGAGCTCTTGACATATTTTATTGACTGACATATGTACATGTATACCTACTTACTTTTTTATAGTAAATATAGATTATTTTAATTATTACACAAAACTTAATTTTTCCCACAAAACTTAAACTTGCCCTCGTTACCCCAGTATACAAGAGTGGAAGTAGAGATGAAGTTAACAACTACAGGCCGATTTCTGTTCTGTCACCTATATCCAAAATTTTAGAAAAGTTAATCAATGTTCGGATTACTAACTACTTCAATAAATTTAACATGATTTCAAATTCACAGTTCGGATTTAGACAGGGGAAAAGTACAGAGGACGCTATTTTAGCTCTCACTACACAAATTACTAAGCAAGTGGACACAAGCCGAAAATGTTTAGCAGTCTTCCTTGATTTGAAAAAGGCTTTTGACACGGTCTCTCTCTCCATTCTTGTCCGTAAGCTAGAAACTATGGGTATAAGAGGAAAACCTCTACAGCTTTTGGATAACTACCTCCGGGGCCGCTGTCAAGTTGTTAGGATTGGAAATCATGTTAGTGCTAAAACAGATGTCACTTTTGGCGTGCCCCAGGGAAGTGTGCTGGGCCCAACTCTTTTCCTGGCTTATATCAATGACTTATCAAATCTGGGCATTGCCGGAGGGGAGATTTTCTCTTACGCAGATGATACTGTAGTTATTTTTAACGATAGTACCTGGCCTGGCGTTTTTGACAAAGCTGAACAAGGTCTGAAACATATACTGTCGTGGCTAAATGCTAATCTACTGACACTAAATATATCTAAAACTAATTACATATGCTTTACGAAATATAAAAACACACAACCACCAAACACTCTTAACTTGAAAATGCATATTTGTGACTTTCAAGACACCATAAATTGTACTTGTACTAAAATCAATAAAGTAACTACCACTAAATATCTCGGTGTGATGCTGGATCAGAGGCTGTCTTGGCATTCTCATATCGAATTTATTGCAGGACGGATACGAAAGTTGGTCTGGATATTTAAAATACTTAAACATGTAGCATCTAATACCTTACTTAAACAACTTTATTTAACGTTAGCACAGTCCGTTATGACTTATTGTATCTCAGTGTGGGGCGGCTCAAACAAAACCAAATTTATTGATGCTGAAAGGGGACAAAGACATCTTCTTAAAGTTATATACTCAAAACCTTATAGATACCCAACCACTGAATTGTATAAAGATTGTAAGCTACTTACCATGAGGCAACTTTACATCGTTTCGTCTTTATTAAGGCTACACAAAACCATAAAATATAGATCGCTTGCTAATAATAATTCACGCCGAAAAAAAAACAAATGTTGTGGCTAGGCCACCCACTAAATCGGTCTATGCGAAAAGACAATTTACAAGCCAGGTTACTCACTTATATAATGCCATAAATAATATTATTTCTATATACCCTATGCAATTATACACTTGTAAAAAAGTTCTAATCCAATGGATATCAAACTTAGACTATGAGGAAACCGAAGCGCTATTACAAAAGCAATAAATTAATATATATAATAATATTTTATGTTTACATAAACACTCGTTCTCTCTCTCACACACACACACACACACATACACACACACACACACACACACACATACACACACACACACACACACACACACACACACACACACACATACACACATACACACACACATTTTAGATTTAAAATAGAAAATTAAGTTAGAATTTAAATTGTAAATTAAATTAAATAAAAAATGTTAAATATAGTTTTTTCCAATTGTATATAAATAAATTTTGGTTACTGTGAATGTAACTTTGGTGGGAAGAGCGGGATCTCCTGCTACAAGTAAATCTTTTACTTACTTGGAGATTCCAACAATAACTTGTAATCATAATATTGTAACCAATAAATGCTTTTTCATTTTTTCATTTTTTTTTTTTCATTACACACATTTTTACCCTAGCAATTTATAATGTTCATAAATACGGCGTGTGTATTTTATACGGGATACAGTTATCGTTTTGTGATCGTAGAAATCATGGTATAGGTAAATAGGTTCCCTAGATTCTATTTTAAGCATTATTAAAATATACGCCCGTATTAAATAGGAACGCACTCAGTACGTGCGCCTCATGCGCCTACCAAGATGTGATTTATTTGCTAATAAAATTGATTATTAAATACCTAATGTTTTATTTTATTGATTGTATCTGACGTGTTCATTAGGAGATATCGACGAAAGCTCGGCGTCAACTTCGCTTCGTCGCTCCTGCTTATTAGTCTTTTGAACTTAACCTTACTGTCTTGGTTTTACCCTGATCTGCCTCATTCGCATGATTTCTAAGTTTATGCTAATCCGTATTAGGATGAATAAAGTTATATTTAATAATGTTATGCATATTTCAATTATGCATAATCAGTAATAGGCGTATTAAGCATTATGGAATTTTATTATTTTGCCTATTCAATATTATGCTTAATTATTTATGCCAAATCCGTTATGCGAATTCATATTAGGACTATTAATATTAGGCATATTAAAGGGGACCCGACGATTGAATATGTATGTTGAAGGTAAATATTATGTTATTCGCATTATTATAAACGTATGTCATAACTGTGTCATTTAGCAAGATTAAATGGGTTAAAAAACACACTTGAAGCGAAAAAAGCTTTCATATGAAAGCTTGGCTGAATCCAACTGTCTACTTTGTATAAACGGTGTAAAGCTCGAGGTGTAAGATGAGGAATCCGAATTAATTTAACTAAGAAGTAAAAAATGTTGCATGAATCCATATCGTCATTATTTTTTGATATTTTCATAGGTAGTACATGAAAATAATTTGTATTGAAACGTACGAGAAAAAAATTATACTTATTTATTTCGACATGGATTCGCGTTAAGGTAGATAGACCAAACGAGCGCATGCTCATTCTATCCTCCACTCTGCGATATCAAAGAATTTCGACGAATCACGTTTACGGACGAATTTCGTAGAGGATAGAATGAGCGCAAGCTCGTTTGGTCTAAATCCACCTTAACAATATTGGGTCTTACGACCTCAAGGATACACTGTTATAGTTATTCCGTTTTCTCGTGTTACACCGTCTATACCTCTCATCCTATAAAGAATAGGTATCCGAGGAAGGAGGGCGAGTTCACGGCACGGGTGTGCACTTGTGCACTAAAACTTCGGAATTCGAACGATATTGCTGCATCGAACAAAATGCCGTGGAGTTTGCACAGAGATAGTTACAAATACAGAGCTAATTTAGATTTTTACGGAATACTGACATGTAATCTTATTTCCGGAGAGCAAAAATCACACAGCTACCGAAATATTTTATTTTATCTAGTTCAAGAGTCCTTAAGATATTGGTTAATAACAGTATTCTGTGCCGGAGCTGTGGGAGCTCGGCCAATGAGACCGCATCACAGTGATTCGAATTTTGAATTTGAAAAATTTAATTAGTCAATTTTGCACATCTCCGCTCCTCTCCGCGTCAGTGGAGCCGCACCCTAATTAGTGTCGTTTGCTGTAACCAGTAACAACGCTTATGTCGTGAAAGGAAATGCCTAGAATAAATAATATTAAATATTGTCACCGTATATTTTGTATTGTTTTGTTTTTGTTTGAGATAATATTTGTGGTTCTCAGGTCAACACGCTTCTGTAATACAAGTAAAATTAATGCAAATATAATACTTAGGTATACAATATTTCGCGTGAGACGGAGTAAATTTTAGAACAAAGGTTATGTTTGTCAAACAATATTTACGTAAATAATAAATAGTTTCATGCATGAGTTTGTTTGTTTTACCTACTGTTCTTTGCTCTTTCTCGAAAGTCGTATAAGAATACAGGACATGAGCTCCGACGTCAACTGATAATATAATATTTAAATTACTTACACATTTAACAGATACATACATCTGTCAATAATAAACAAACAGTAAAATGAAATGCACTTTGAACAAGTTTCGAACCCGTTTTTTTTCTTTTTTTTTTTTGGGTCAATCACTTTTTTTTTGTTTTTATGTGACACTACTGAATAATATTTTTTTTTTATTGTATTACTTAACATTCATGGATTCTAAGGTATACAACATTAAATAAGACTATTAAACAACAATTGACCAAAATATCAAATAAATAATTTTATAATTTGTACTAAATTTATTGGTTTTCTAGGAGACACATTTTCACTTCCATACTAAAATGTCATGTCACTGCGTAAACTTTAAGAGTGAAATACCTTTTTGGTTAAAAAAAATCCCACTGTAGCATTTAATGTCACAGTCTTTTTCAATAAAACATTGCGTTAACTATCTTTTAACGCAAAGTTCAAGCAAGAAAAGTAATTACTTTTTTCACGAATATAGTTTTAAAACTTGTCACTGTATACTAACAAAAAACAAGTTCTCCCGACTCACCGAGTCAAAAGTATGCAATAAATGGCGTGATGCCGCACAACATTGACTCGACCAATAGAAAACTGATCTAAGAGTCACGGTGAGTCGGTCCGCCATTAGAACGGCAGTTGGTTGTATCTTTCATTTCGTCCGGAGCTCTGATACAGGTAAGGTGGCTTTATTCTATTTCTCCTGACTTACTGCGATTTTACGTATTTTTTAACGAATTTGGTTCAAAACTATAGTTTAATACATGACACTGGGGTCTGATATTGTTGAGAAACCTATTTATTGTCATCATTTGTTTAGATTAGGCTTTTATCTGGATTAAACACGAGTTTGTCTCCTGGGTCACCAGTCCACTTACTGACTTTTTCGGTGACCCAAGAGACAATATTGGTAAGACAAGAGACACGCACTTCTTTTTCAGAGTTTTAATGCCTTTACTCACAATAAGTTATTAAATCATTGCTATTTATAGTACGTAAATGTATTTGCAATATCAAAAAAACCGGCCAAGTGCGAGTCGGACTCGCGCGCAAAGGGTTCCGTACCATTATCAATTTATTATTAAAAAATACAGTTAAATCAACCTACCTCAAAAACTATAGAAGATAATTTTATCAAACTAAAAATCGTTGATAGAGTTTATTAATGTGCATAACATATATTTTTTTCAGAATTTTATATCGCGCAGTTTAAAAAATAGAGGGGGGGGGGACACATTTTTCAGACTTGGAGACCTGATATCTCGAAAACGATTTGCTTAAATAAAAATGTGATGTATAAACCTTCATATCATTTTCAAAGACCTTTCTATTAATACCCCACACGCTTATGTACAACTAAAAAAAAAATTCTATCCCTCAGTTACATGTATGGAGGGCCCCCACCCCAATGGTTTTTTTTACAATTTAGTATCACATTCCTGTAGCGGTTTATACAACACATATCCTTACCAAATTTCGTTACTGTAGCATTTATAGTTTCCGAGTAAATTGGTTGTGACAGACGGACAGACGGACAGACGGACAGACGGACATGACGAATCTATAAGGGTTCCGTTTTTGCCATTTTGGCTACGGAACCCTAAAAATGTCATTTTTGTTTACCCATTGTTTCTAATAAGAGTATCGATTCATTTTTACTTCTTATTTTTCTGATGGCAGCGTATATCCATGCCAAGCATATTCAGACTATCTTGTAAACCAAGAGGAGTGTTCTGAAGAGTTGGAACTGGGTGGAAGGAAGACGTTTTGGTGGAGAAAGCGCACACTTGAGTCTTTTTGGCGTTGAACTCGACCAAGTTGTCGGAACCCCATTTGCAAATAAGATCCAGAACCCGATCTAGCTCAACGACAAGATCGCGTTTATCGCCAATTTCTGCCCTGCTTGCCCCAGGCCGACCGAGATAACGCCCATGGATCGTACTGTCATCTGCATAACAATGAATGTTTCCTAAAGGAAGTAAGTCATTGATATGCAGAAGAAAGAGGGTATAGGCGATAAAACGGAGCCCTGAGGGACGCCAGCATTCACTGTCACGAACCGCGAATCACACCCAGACACGGATTCTGCGCTCATACAGGAAGTCAGCAATCCATTTGCTTAACTGGACAGGCAGGCCATTCGCAGGAAGCTTGGAGAGAAGAGCTTTGTGCCAAACCCGATCAAAAGCCTTGGCGATGTCGAGACTGATTGCCAAGGCCTCGCCGTGTTTGCCAATTGCCTCCCTCCAGAGGTGCGTGACATATGCTAGAAGATCACCCGTTGATCGTTTCTGCCTCAAGCCATACTGCCGAATCATACAAAAGGGAGTGATCTTCTAGGTAACGGATCAATTGGTCGTTCATGATCCGCTCGATCACTTTGCATAACACTGAGGTTACGGCAATGGGGTGGTAGTTAGATGGGTCTGAACGGGGTCCTTTTTGGGGACCGGCTGCACATTAGCCTCTCTCCAAGTTTGGTGGCGCGTCAATACCGGAGACAACTCTGCTGCACATTTCCTGAGTACGATCGCTGGGATACCGTCAGGACCACTGGCTTTTTGGATGTCAAGTGACTGTAAAGCCCGGCGTACATCGCGATGTCTAAAATGAATTTCGGTCATCACGGCACCACAGGAAGGTATGGATGTTGGTGGCATAGAGCAGTCATCAACACGAGAGTTCACAGCAAAGAGGCTAGACATGGGATCGGCTTTCTCTTGCGCCTGATGAGCTAATGAACCATCTGGTAATCTCAGCGGTTTCAGCGATGGTTGGCAGAAATTTGACTGCACAGTTTTTGCCAGACGCCAGAAACTTCGCGACCCAGTTGAGTGCGAGACTAGCTCCAATTGAAACCTACGTTTGCAACGCGCTGGGCGTCTGCTCTAATATACGCCCTCTTGCAGACCTTGGTGGCAGTATTAGTGTTGTGCAACTCACTTGTGATGTATGTCTATTGAAGAACTCATTATCTCAGATTGTCAGAGAACTTCATACAGGAAAATTGTCATACTTCAATCCTCTACTCACTTCCATGTACTCTTGACAAATCACATCATACTACCAGTCACCACAAATACATTTTGCGCCTCAGTTCCATCACAAAAATATTCCACCGTGCAGAAATCTCAGCCTACAAATACCACATTTAGTCCCGAACGCAGCATTCGTCCTCATAAGTCTAATCACAAAAACATTCAGACATTCACTATTTTTACACACAATAATCCTACAAATACGAAATTTGTCGCACGGCATTCTTGCTCTTAACTCTAACCACAAACACATTCAGCCGTTGACGCACTAAATCCTACAAGGATACACAAATTACATTTTTTACCGCGGCTTCCGTAATCAACTAACATCACAAGCACTTCCCGTCATACAACATCTTTCATAAAATACATTATGTTACATTTTACTCGCTAAACCAACATTGACGTTAAAACTGACAATACTAACATGGCACATAAAACAACGAAACTGAAGGAATGTTTATTTTGTATTCAGCATGAGTCAATGACCCATAGTGGCCATAAGTCACGACAGGGCCCCTCCTTGGGACATTCGCTCAAAAACACACAAAAGTCACAAAAACCACTGCGTACTCTTTTTATCTCTGTGTGTGAAATCTATCTAGACTAGACAATCTAGTAGTTTGACACCTGACGTTACGTCACCGGTGAAAGATTGCGTTTACAAAGTTTGTTTGAGTAAAATTTTAAAAGGCAAATTTTTAAATGCGACAAAAAGCGGTATAAAAAATATGAGAATCGTTTATTTGATAAGTATTAATTAAATAGGTTTAAAAACAGTTATCTAATTCAATAAATTGACACTTTAATAAAAAAAATATTTACGTTTTTTGTGTGATGTGCATTTAATGTGGGTTTAACGCACTTCGTAAACACTTACTACTATTTGCTGTTTAAGTATTAACAGACGTTCGAATATGATCCGCACCGCACCGCGAACTTGGTCCGCTCCGTACCAAATTCGATGGTGTGTTCAGCGGTCCGCCGACATTATTATTATTATTGACGGTGCGGTTGGTTCGATGGTTTTCCAAGCAATTCAGCAAACGCATCAGAATTCATGCGAAGATATATACGAAAATCTTCGTCATCGAGGTCTCTAATAAGTCGCATATGACTATATGACTCTCTGTCTTTTAAATACAATTTTGGCCATTCTTTTTTTTCTGTCTATTAATTGGTGTTGTAGCGACGATGGTTGCCACAACTAACGCGATTTTAGCTTTTTGGGATAAAATCGGAGGCATATCGACGTGATCACTGTCTAGTAGCACGAAAAGCACTGGACCGTTTTTGAACGGTGCGATGGTGTAGCGAGGCGACCGCACTTAGGGAGCGGACCAAGTTCGCGGTGCGGAGTGGACCATATCCGAACGTCTATTAAATTAATACTTTTTGACAACTTGACAGAACAAATCAAAACATGAAAATAACCTATGTTACATGAATCGGCGAGCTCCGAAATGCAATGCAAAATTGCTTGTGATGTTTAGATATTTGTTTTGTGAATTAGTTAAAATATTGTGTAAATAATACTGCTTGAAAAAGTACCAGCAGTTTCAGCGGCAGGCAATAAAGTGGTTTGCAAGAAAAAGTTAGTGAAAACTCCACGTAAGATGTGTATGTGATTTTTGGTTTCTTTACAATAGTGTTGTTTGATCGGTATATGTAACGTCGAGGCCTTATTGTAATTAAAACTTTTGGAGAATGAACTTCTACCTACTATTTTCATAAATAGCAAGTATAGCAACTATTACAGAAATATTCCTTTGTGAAGTGTGGATATGGGCAGAATGTAAGAAAAATAGCCAATAATATGTATAATTTCAAACAATTTTATATAAATAAGCATTCAATTAAGTTGCCATAAAGCTATGATTCACTTGAAGGGATCCCTTCCTTGTATCAACATTCAGAACATTGATACAAATGTAACCTTTCTTAACATTTCTTTTGTTAACATTTCTTATAAATTTCATTTTGAATAACACACTTAAATAATGCAGTTCATTTGAAAATTAATCATTCATATTTCACAGATAGGCATACATGCAGTTATATTAATATTGTATAGGTACCATTTTTTTTCTTGCCGATGGTACTATGGTTGCTAGAAATATATTAGTAACTCACTTCATTTGATGTAAGATAATGTCCCATTAAATTTTTGGAAATGATGCACACATACAAACTCATTTTAAATTGCTGTCCTACCCAACACTAGGCAGTATTGTAAGCTGATTTCAGCGAAACAATGTCGGGATCATTACAGGCGCGGCCCCTGATCCAAACTCGATACGCCACCTGTTTGTTGTTAATGGCTTCAGCGCACGCGCTATTGAACCAGGGTCGTCTATGCCTCTTAATGACTGCATGGGAATAAGGAATGTAGTATTCCATTCCTAGACCGATCTCGCCAGCAATAGACGCAACACTTGCTGAGGGATCCTTCTCGCTAAAGCAGCGTTGCATCAAAGGAACGGACGCGAAATAGTCACACATGCCGTCCCAATCTGCTGACGAGTAGTGCCATATTCTGTGCTTTACCGCTGGCGATTGAGGTATGGCTGCACTGGGTACTATACTGGATACCAGGCAGTGGTGAGAGGAGCCAAAGAAAAAATAATTTCCTGCCAAACAACTACATATTATGAAAAAAGACTATAAAATGTGTCATATTCTCATATAAATCACGTTCGTTTCATTAAAAAGTCTTCCGAGTCACCGATTTGTCTCTTGGCTTACCAAATCGTACATTAAAAAACTCTCTTGGATTACCGTGTTGTCTCTTGGGTTACCAACGTGTCACAAGTTTAATTAACATATGTTTAAATTGTTCTATGCAATTGTAAGAGTTATATCTTAACTTTTAAAATAAATGGTGTTTAAAACAAAAGGAGACGTCAGAGTTACGATATATGTTTTATTGGTATTAGTTAACACTAATTAAAAGAAAAGTTTTTGTATGTTTTTGTTACAAGTGACTCAAGAGACATAACTAATAGATGTAATTTTCGACTTATTTCGCCATAATTTACATGTGTTAATAACAAAAAAGTGTATATGTATACATCACACTAGTTAGACATGTGTTAACATGCTATTTTAGTGAATTTTCCGTGGTTACCCAGGGGACGACTTTTTAGCCCAAATTACGTTTACCGTCATATAAAATAACGTTATAATCATAAAAGTCCGCTGCAGCTTCTCGAATATAAAAGTGTAATATATGTGCCATGGTATAATCATATAAAAATTGAAAAAAAATGTAATTTTATTTTTTGTTTTGTTCTTCACGAAAATACAACAAAAAAGTGATCGACCCTTTTACAATAACATCATAATCTGTACAGTGTTTAACATTAAGTAATTGTTGTTATTACTTACCAGCTATGATATGAATGCTGTTCTTGACTACCTAATTAGTACCTACAACGTTATTTTACGATAGTATGTATTTATTCATTAATTGAGTTAGGTGATTTATATTTTTTTATGAATCATCAAGAAATCAAGTAATATAACAGTTAGGGTTATAGAAATATTTATAATTTTTTAAAGAATTACACGTTACTACTACTACAGGTTTTTTTAAGTTGTTTTGGTAATTTGTGACGTACATGTCTTAGAAATTGCATTGGAAATGAATAAACTAGGTGGATCTTCATAAATACCGATAGATACAATCACTGCTTAATGAATATAATCATCAGATTTATAATCGACTAAGCAGTTGAATCATCTTGACAAACGAATCATAGGACTAGAATCTTGCTATAAAGTGACGATTTATTATCCTGTTCACTTACAGGTATTGTAATTACATAGATATATCTTACGCACACTAAGTAGTATGCTAAACCCGAAGTTCATGGCTACACGTGGAGCATGGGTACTGTCGCCAACATGTATAACATACTTGTAGTTAAGTATTCAAAATGTCTACGTCATCAAAACCTGTTAAATGGTATATCATTTGTCAGTATTTCAGTCGAATAAAAAAAATGTTAACAAATATGGCTGACTTTCCAAAGCATTTGACGTCTGTGACACATATTGTGAAATACGTTCGCAGATATATTTTTATGTTATTATATACTAATAAATACCAATAATTTAAACTAAAGATGAATGTGAACTCAAGGTTTAAGGTGTTATGTTGGTAATAAAACTAAGATTGTGATCTAAAAGTGCGTGATTATGGAATAATCCATTTTTTCAAGTTTGTTTGCATTTTTTTGTTTTCTACTGACGACACGTTTTTGACAACATACGTTTTTTCATAAAACAATAAAATAGGTCGTGCTACAGTACCTATTGTATTGTATGAATAAATAGCAGTATTGTATTTATCAGTTTGTATGTATTCTGCTCGCAAAACAAAAGTCTCTAAGTGTCGTGTTTTTGGATATTAAACAATAATACACATTTGTTGATTTTTGTCTAGACAAATAAAACTGCCAATTCTAAGAGAGACTTACAGTTACCTAATACCTATTGTCCTTTGTCACGCATATGAAATCATGTATCTACACAGAGGAAAGGGTAGGTATATGGTATATGTACATACCTACATAATCATTTTGCAAAACTGTCTGAGTATACAAATAAAATTGGGTATCTATTAAAATAATACGTGATTACATATATAAAATAGATACCTAGCTAGTCTCACTGTGGTACTCATCTTACTAATCAAGATGAAACCCAACAAAACATAAATTAAACTCCCCAGATTGAAACTTTTATAGGTACACAGAGTTTGTTCGCAATGCGCCTTGTCGCCGAAAACTTCGCTTTCCTACTGATTACAAGTTACATTTTTTTTAATTCAAATACATAGCCGGTAGACCAAATACCGAAATAGACCAGTTAACCGTACTCTTTCACTTCTCTGCGTCATAAGGCAGTAGTACATTGTTCTAATACGTGACTATTTTCCCTGTAATATTAACGTACCTACAGTTCAGGTAAAGTCATCGATCACCGGGTCACGTAAATAATTCGCGACAGTCGACCTCTTACACCATTAAGAGTTATTGACCTTACTTAACATGTTATTATACCTAAATACAAGATAAACTACAATGTACATATTCATAAAGCTATTAGCCACGCATGAGTAGCTTGGGTAGTAAATATTTCGTAATACTGCGATAGTGTCACGCGCAGATAATGCTCCAATCATTACAAAGCCTTGCAGAGGTCAGACGAGTCGATTGCTCGCAGATCCAGTGTAAGAGCAGTATTCAAAAGTCCAGGATTTAGAGGCCACGTTAGAGTGGTCCGTGAGCTAAATACGAGCGACCAATGGGAACATGCGGTCAGGAATAGTGCACGACGCCGGCGCATGAGATGGTTCAGTCAGCGGACACGGCAGCATTGTATGGACTGAGAGTGGGACACATTATCAAATCGCTAGCGCTTATTGGAAACTGAATATAGCTTGGTTAAGGCTAACCAAGCTATATTCAGTTTCCAATAAGCGCTAGCGATTTGATATGTTTATGTACTTTCCTTTTCACAAGGGAAATCAAAATTGTGTTGGCCGGTTGATCAAATAGAAAATGATGTATGAAAAAAAATCGTACTACTTTTTCTAAAATCAGAATACGATAACAAATAGGCTTATAAACGAATCGCTACTGTTTTTGTTACACCTTGTATCTAATGCGACACTACACTAGGCCACAACACAGATACCTTCCTCTAATTAACTGTTCTCGATGTTGTATTAGGACTTCAGATTCTTATAGGTATTATATTTTTGCTTTAGGTGGAAGCTTATGACACTGGTCTCACCGCGAGCTACTAAGCTATGAACTATGGCTATAAACACGAACAAATGATGAGAGAGGACTAGATCTCGTGAATCGGCTTGCAGTTGAAAATGCCAAGGATCGTACAAAGTGGAGGAAAGTTAATAGGAAAGCTGACCCTGGTAAAGGCCGGGATAACGATAGATAGAAGAAGAAGAATACAACTTGTACATCGTTACACCTCGCCTTTAGGTTTGTTTATTTAGCATAAGCTTAAGCGGGTCGAAATTGTGTCTCGACACCGTTCCAGGTCATGTCAACGTTTCTATCATCATTAACAACGAGCACAATTAATGGAATATTTCACGTTTAATTTATAAAGATAATTAGTCGACCCAAATGTACAACCTCGTATCGGGATATTCCTAGTAAATTTTCCTTTAGTGTAAACATTAATTTCTCATTGTGTTTGACGACACCCATTAATGTACCGCTAATTGTAGTAATTAAACTACATTGTTATTCGCAATATTTAGATTATCGAACTAACTGGTAGTTAACTAATTGATAAATAGAAATTTGTAGAAATTCTGCTCTAGATAGTAGATTAGGTACTTATGTGGATGATGATAAGTTATATCAAGGTATCAATTTACTTATAAAACTGAATAAATAATACTAATTTATTGATTTCAGGGAAATATTTATTATAAATTCAAGTACATTACATCGTTTTTTTTTGTAGCTGAATTTATACAAGGTGGTAGGTGGTAGAAAAAAATAGTGCATTTCCATGGCCTGTGAGGTTTTGGGACTACGAGTATTTATGATTGCAGGTGAGATTACCTAACTTATTAAATATTTATCCTTTTTCAAGCGGTCCATACTATTTTCTTTAAATTATATCTTGAACACTGCTGTGCAACAAATAGTGCCGAATTTCGATTGGTATCAAAATCAACGAAACAAAGGAAATGCTACTTTACTGATTTTATGGAAGTTTGAAATTCTATTGAAGCAGAGTGTGCATTGTAATGTACATTGGGCCTTAAGAGGCTCTTGCGGGTGAGATAGACACTTGCGACTATAAAACAGTACCAAATAATGAAAGGTGTATGCAATGATGGACCGATATTTATTTAAAATACCTACAAGTTTAGTGACTAAGTATTTAACGTAGAATAGTCAGTGGGATTAAATGGAATACTAAAAACGTGAATGTACAAGTATAAAGTACAAAGACTATTCCTTAACGTAGTTATATTCTCTTTGGACTGTCCTGTGAGTCACCTGGACAATGGTCCTTACGAAGTTCCGAGATAAAGAGTATTTAATTTCATCACAATGGCAATGGACTCCCTTTGTTACATAGATAGGGGAGCCTTTGTGAATTTTCTTTCCGTATTCTGATAAGATGCGAATGTTAGTGAGGAGAAATATTCTATTATGCGTTCAAGCGTAGAGAAACCATTAAACCTTTAAAAACAATTTTAACAAAGTTTTTAAACTAATATGGTCATTTACATTATTTAGTTAGTATGATTAAAACGGGATATTTACTATGTAAATTGTGATTATTGAGCACCTGATATTTCGACACTTTTGCAAATGCCATCTTCACGAAGTTACTCAGTTCAATTCAGTAACTTTTAAGAAATATTATAGAAACAAGATCAAAAATCCGTTTGTCATCATAGGTCACCCCCCGACTATGTAGGAAACAAATGCCTCAACCTAGCCTTTGATGGCCCTCAACCCCGCGGCAGACCAAAGAAGCGATGGCTAGATGTCGTCAAGGCTGACATGAGCGTAAACGGGCTTACAGTTGAAGATGCCCAGGATCGCGCAAAGTAGAGGACCCTGGTAACCGGGATAACGCTAGACAGAAGAAGAAGAAGATTTGGAGTCCAGAACTTACAATTGTTTTTAATGCATTATTTTATGGGAGTCATTTAAACCTAAACTATTATAATATACCTAAATAATAAGTAAATATTAATTAAGTGAAGTCAGGAGTGCTAGTACAAAAAATATACTTAATGACAACATTTATAATATGGTACCCACCTACCCTTTTCTTCGGATTAGGCTGCTCTTTTGGAAATCCAAGCAAATACTCTAAAAATTGTGAGTATGTGAGAGATCTTTTTTATATTTGTAAACAAAACGGACAATGTGGTGCAAAACAACATGCAGAACTCGATTTTCGGCATTGAGACGTGACCCCAGCTGCCCACTGCCAAAATATTATAATTCTTCACTTATTGCGTCATTTGCATTCAGATGTAGTCTATCAAGAACAAAACAACGGTTGCCTCTACGTTATTGTTTTATTAATGAGTAATGTATGATCCTGATTTAGAGTTTTTGTCAAGAAGAATAATCTTTTTTCCGACAAAAACTTCTACACTCGGTAACAAACTATTCACTCCTTTTCAAGAAAAATATTAAGTATTTATTTATAAACCCAATTCTTGGCTGCAACTTACATCGATCCCTTCGAGTACCTATCGTCAGTTTAAAGTATTCATTAGTTAAAATTATTACAATTCTTATCTAAGATCATCAATAAAATTCATCAGTCTAAAAAGGATAGAGCTAACATTTATTTGACACATACTGTTAACTGGGGATTGAAAAATCAGTCCTTAATATTAAACCCAAATGCGAGTAAATAAGTATGTCTGTCTGTTTCATTTTCACACCTAAACTATTGAAACGATTTACATGGGATTTGGTGTCGAGATAGATGAAGCTTCGGGAAAGGACATATTTAAATAGGATTTTCACCCGAAAAATTGCGTAGTTCCCTGAGATAGGTTATCCCAAATTCTACGTCGACAATGTCAGGGACAACAGCTTGTTTCACTGTAGTACCTACTTAGGTTTAGAAAGTATACAAGATAAACCTGAACGCGCCAGTGCCAGTCATTCCATACCAAAATCAAACAAATGTCAAATTTATAAAAATGCGCTCGTACTTCTCTTTTCCCATTAGATATAACCTTTTAAACGACAGCAATTGACGTATTTATGTTATCAATTAACTTATGTTTATTCATTTACCTTGATTAAGTAACAAGGATTACGTGTCGCCAAAATATTAAGCAGGCTCGACAAACAAACCATTCGATTGGCCGTGAGTTGCGGGTTACGTAACAAATGTTTGACATGCGAAAATACACGTTTGAGGAATTTGGTCAAAACAAAGATTTTTTTAACAGTTTTGCACAAAAAGGCAATTAAAGAAAAGACTCGAGATATTAGCTTACTTTAAAGAATTATAAAACTTAAAATTTTAAACTTATTTTGTCTTCCACTCAACCCGCCTTATAAATTGGTAAGTGTGTATTTCTTACGTCGTATTATGTGAAAGTCACCATTGTAAAAAACAGGAAGAAATGAATATCTGGGGCCCGTGTCTCAAAAGCTTATAACTAACTTGTAATACATGTGAAAGTCTCTTTTTAACACCATTAATTAGATAAAGACTTTCACTTGTATTACATGTTCAAAGCTTTTGAGAAATAGGTTACAGGGAATGCCCAAGATACTTATACATATGTGGATCAAAGAAATTATCTTTTACTAAGCATAAAGAACCTATGCAAATTAAGGAGATTGACAGCATGCACCCACCCAACAATGATACAATTTTATAATTCTTACTAAAAATAATAACAGCTTTCTATTTGTTTTGCATTAGTCTTTTCACGGTCGTATGCTCTTAGGACTACGATCGAAGGTTCCATCACGGCGGCCCTACTGCAAAATTTGAAATTTCGAGGATTTGACGGAGATGTCACTCCAACAAAGGCGCCATTAGTGTGACTGAGATATTTGCTCGAAGTGGTGCCTGCCAGCTTAAAGCGTCCGTAGCGCCACCACCCAGGGGAACGTGAGTTTTTTATTTATTTATTGAGGAATTTCAACAGACGATTAGACCATGCAAAATAACATAGTCATAAGCCAGCTAGATGCTTATCTAATTATAGATAGCCACAGCTTATCTAAGTATCTTTGGACATGCATTGTTGTACTTATACTCGTACATACTTAAAATTACTTATAACTATAGGTATACAATCTTAATTCTAATGAGAAAAATAAAAGTAAAAATTACAAGGTTATCGGAGAATCTACACTATTATAAAAAAAAACTATACAGCAGCAGCATATATTTATGGAGGTCAACAAGTCTAACTGCATTACATACGAATGGTTGAATAAAACAAAAGTAAAGGTAGATACAAATAAATAAAAGTTTATTCAAAATAATTAAAAATTAAAAACTAACGGTAACCTATCGTAACTAAACGAAAACTAAATAAATTCCAACCCTCCCCCGTCCAAATGTGCCAAAAATGCTAACAGCATTACTGATATATTACCACCGCGCTGGACGGCAAGCGAAATTCTTTGGACAAGGTAAGAACCGGAACGCATCACAGAACGGATCACAACCTGTTTCGCTTAAACGCCTTCCCAAATCCTCCCCATGTTTTTTCCCTCCGAACACCACGCCAGTCCCCAGCTGTCTCCACTGCAGATACAAATTAAAATCACAGTCATGCAACTTAATGATCTTGCTAAGCTTGTCAACATGTACGGTCATCGTCATATTTAAACTATTTTGATCCTCGCCTTGGATAAAATACGTTCTAAAATATAAGCGGCCCTACCACGAACTCCGAAATCCGCAAATTTAGAGGGTTTTTCTCTAACACTCTAATGACGCCTTCGTTGGACTTGTGACTGAGACAAATTCTGGAAATTTAACTTTCGGACGCTAAAAATTTTCCTAAAGGATTAAAACGAATTGTACTTCTCTGATTTAATCATCGAAGTCCATAGTTTAATCGGATCGATAGCTTACTGATTTATATTTATTATGAGCTCTTATCGTGTGCCCTTGATCTTATGACTTTGCTGTTATCGACTATTTTAAGGTAATATTTATAGTCTCCGCCATTACGTCGATGGTGGTCCAAATATTATTCTATTCACCATAATATTTATTCATAATCCGCCCGCAACTAAAAAAACTCCGGCGCGCAAGTCGATACTCTTAATAAAAAAATAAAATTTGAAATATATGTTTAAGGATGAGAAGGAAAAAAACAAGGGTGAAAAGACTACCAGGCTAATGTGGGATTTGGCCGGTCATGTCTACCGCATGCATTCAGAAAGGGGTATTACAGCCACCAAGTGGATGCCGCAAGGTAAGCGGGGACGCAGCAGGCCCAGGCGGAGATGGCGGGACGACCTGGACGCCTTCGCCAATAATTGGCCAGACTTGGCACAGGACCGGAGCTGTGGAGCTCTGAGGGAGAGGCCTTTGCCTAGCAGTGGGGCACCCTCACAGGCTAAGAAAAAAATTGTATTTCAAAAGTTGTTGTACAGTCATTCCATTTAACCAAATTTCATACAATATTTATATTTTAAGTTCTAACTTTGCAAGTTTTAGAATAGGTACTATGAAGACTGGTTTAGATGTAGCTATCTAAATTTAGCACGCAACGGACTTTTTGCTCATACTGGTTTTGCTAAAGGTGCTGCGCATGTTAATCCCAGCATTAATCGTCATAATTTTCGAGAAACATTCCATCCATTCAAGTTCCATAGCGTAGGAACTTATTTGAAAGCAAATAACTTTGACCTTCTCAAATCGTGCCGAAAGTGAAGAGGCTTTGATTTTTTTCTACGAATCGGTAAGGTCTGCATAGGTAAATTGAAACTGGTATGTCGACACGATTTCATTGCTTTTCTTGTAAAGTAAGGAAAAAAATACCCGTTCCATTTACGTTTCAGGTAAGTTTTTGCCGGCATTTTCTTCAGAAGAGAGGTACATTCCATCTCCACTTAAGTTGTATCTACCTACTTTTCACAATAATGGTATTAATGGTAGATATTAACATAATGAATCCTGAACATGCGCATGCAGATTTTTTTATGTACACAAAACTTTGTCATTATCGACGACTTTTTGTATTCTTAAAAAAGTTTTTAATTGTTGTACCCCGAACTCGTAGACTCGTACATGTATTATTAATATTTTGGCACGATTGAAAGTGCTTCGGTAAGCCTACTCTACTGGAATAATAGTAGATTGTGTCTCAAGGGATCAAAATGGTATATTTCCGGCGTGGGCGTATATTGAATCCTGAATGGAACGACGTATTCCACAATTGAAGCGTAATGAAGGATTCAAGCGTTAACGCCAAAGACGAAATAATTTTGATACAGTGTGACACATACTGCTTTTCACACCACCTATGAGAAAAAAAAAAGATATATCACATATTTAATGTTTATGCAAATAATCGATTCAGAAGAAATTTTTATCAATTATGAACTTAATGTTTATTTTCATAATTATAATTTCATTGTAATTTTTAGGCTGGCAATAGAAAGTCCTTGAACAGAAAAGTGCCAGTTTGATCCCTCACAGCAGGGAAGAAAAGACCCGTATTCGAATAGATGGTGTGAAAAGAATATTCAAGTAGAGTAGGCGTTATTAACGTCGATTTACTCTCTATCCACCACGCTCCTACACGCGTATTGGTGATGGCGAGCTGGATAGAAAGTAAATCTGCGTTAATATCACGGCGGCAGCTCACGGTAGTGCTACAGGTTATACCTACTCATTGCATGGTTCCGTAGTTGTCCGTCTCCTAATAGTAATACCTAATTAACGAAGGTCAACTGAGTAGGCAAGGGTCACGCAAAAGTAAATTATCGAGTTCTCCTTCCATCTCCCGTTATGCATACTGCTAATTATAAAAAACACTACCTGCTTACCTTCCGGCTGTCAAATGCCTTGCGAAGTCTGGTTCCACAACACTAGGTCAGATATTCACAACGACTATTTTATAAATTCCCTAAAGATAGATCAGTGAAGACTAATCTCACAGTAGCGCATAATAAATTTATACTAGATACAAAGTTACGGTCGAGCAAAATTGCTTTGTGAATTTGGTGACAGGGTCTGACCTCGATACAATTTGCACTCGACGACCAACGCTAAAATTAACGGAGTTTTTGCACCCATCAATTTGTATGCTAAGTGAACAACGTCGTAACGTTTTATTGATGATGACTTACCATCAAGCATGTTGAACTTTATATCTTTAAGATAAAGTTAAAAATGTACACCTAAACATTTTTTTCGGTCAACTACATGGTTGCAGAAGTCATTATGATTGCAGAGTAACACATCGGACGATCTGACACAATACGATCACGTTCCGGAGAGACTATTGTAGTACCATCTATTTCAATTGTGTTTGACATTTATAAGGATTTCCGGATTGCTTTCATGGTGGCGATCAGTTTTGTTTTTAATTGCAGGGAAAATATCTAATCAATAGGTTGAAGCTTGTAATTCTGACCTATTATTACAAATTACTGTCAGGAAAATAAATAGAATAATTGTAGCACAAGCACTGAAAGCAATATGACAATCAGAAATAAAATCAAGTCCAAATGTTAATAGTAGTAGGTACTATCCGGGACACACATTCCGAAGCAGAATCCGAGGATTTCTAGAAAACTTTATACATTTGGATTACGTCTTCGCTATTGATAAAAATTGGTAGGCTGGTAGAGTCAATGATGCTGAGCACGTGCCACCACATTTTTCAAAATGTCCCAGAAAGTTTCCTTTTTTTGTAACCGGATTACTATACATTTTTGGTAAGAAAAA
Source organism: Thaumatotibia leucotreta (assembly GCA_025490895.1). Taxonomy (NCBI): domain Eukaryota; kingdom Metazoa; phylum Arthropoda; class Insecta; order Lepidoptera; family Tortricidae; genus Thaumatotibia; species Thaumatotibia leucotreta. The sequence goes on from JALPQI010009057.1 coordinate 36,001, forward strand.
AATGTTCATACAAACATTTTGAGACATTTTGAAACATTTTGAGAATTGCTCATCCGTTTCGTATATATAATATACATATCTAAGTAAAAATCACCTCATAATCGCGCTCTTATCTTATCTTATTAGTGTGGCCCTTGCGGATACACTTGGACCCATTGGGATCTTTGTATTGTAGTCGTATTATATTGTATGTGTAGGTATTGTGTTTGTTTTGAGTAATAATCGCGCTCAATAAGGTCATCGTTATAATCGACAGTTTTTGTCCTATACCTACTGTCCTATTTCTTGGGGTTAAAACTCAGTATAATGTTACGTCATTTTATTTTATCAATGTTTTGTATCAAAAGTATCGAGACTTATATCAAATATTCCTTATAGCCTTAGTTGCCTATGCTTATCCAAGTCGTATTAGGGTTTACGGACTGGGAATTTTGGTCTCTATATTTTCTTCGTTTATGTTATGTCACTATTTCTCATAATTATGTTCCTCATCAAATATTAGCCACGACAAACCATTGGACTATTATTTTATGCTATATGCTATATTATATTTTTTTTTTTTTTTTTTTTTATGTTGGCACAACAAAGTGGCTCCACTCCACCTGATCGTATATTATAATCAACAAATGCACATATGCCTTATTTAATAAGTACTTATCGCTGTAGGTAAGTATTTCCAATCAATGAAACACCAGTCTTTAATATATTGCCTCAATCCAGTTAAGTCATTATCTAATTATCATTGTCCCCGTAATCACCTACTTTTTAATGATTGAATAATTAACGTTTGTTTTCTTCATATGGGGTCGAATGTTTGACCCTTCGTCACCGCCGTGCGATCTACTGGAATACGATAAATACCATTAACAGTGTAACCAACAGAAAAAGGCTTTAAGTAGTGTATACGTCCTACACGTTTATCTTTATTTTGTCATGTCCATCAAGTTTATAATTAGCTTTTGTTGTTATTGTAAAGTTTTCCTTAACAACCATGTCATTAGACTTTCAGAAACAAATACCTACTTTAAATGTTGTTAAGTATGCATTTGTCTTTTCACGCGCGTTCACCATTTCCACCGTGACCATACTTAGTCATGAAACTAAAAGAATGAATGAAAGAGGAGGTTCTCAATTCGATTTAATATTCACATGTTTAATTTGTATGTGATGTGAAGCGTTTCGTTTTCTCGTCGGCATACCGTGACTGTCGACGGTTGAGAAAAAAATATTTTATTCTAATTAAGGTGCGTCCAAACTAAAATAGCATTCGCTGTTCTAACCTCCCACTCTACGAAATTCGATCGGTACACAAAACGTGATTGGTTTATTTCGTAGAACGGGCGCTAGAACAGCGAATGCTCTTTTGGTTTAAACGCACCTTCAGATAAAATAACAAACTTGTATCAAGGATGACATTATCTCTTTTTTTTTATTAAGTTGGTTTAAATCTGTTTAGAAATTAACCTTTAGATTTACTATTACTAAGTTTACTAAGACTGATGTTTACTTCATAATATGTGCATGAGATTTTTACCTTTAATTAATTGTTGCACTACTGTAAATCACATAGATGAAACTGTTATATAGCATATGAAATTGTGTAAATGATTGTTGGTGAACCTATAAGAATAAAATAAAATAAAAAAATAAAATTCATTAGGTATATGTACAAAAAATGTTTAACTGGAATTAACCAGATCCAATTAGGTGTCATTTTATAGTAGTTTACGACGTTTACGTATTCAGACAAATAATTTAATAGTTTGACATGTACGTCATTGTAACAAAATGAATAATGTATGTGGGAACCGGTTTAAACTTTGGCCAGTATAAATAGTGACTTGAATCTAAGTATAAAACTAATTTTGCCATATTCATATGTATAAGCTTGTTTTTAAAACGGTACTTGTTTGTGACGTCTTTTGAGGGTTCCGTAGTAAACTAGTAACCCTTAATGTATACCTACATATTAATCACGCCGACAAAGTGGGAAAATTAAATAAATAAAAAAAATCGGAAATATCCTCTACACGTAAAATGGGGTGGGGGGGGGGGGCCAGTGTTCTTTTTATTTACTAAAATCCTATAAAGTGGATCTTTTAAAAAGAGTAAGTGTCTCCGATGAAACTTTTTTAAGTCAATATTTTCAGAGATAACCGCTACGATTTTTTATCGGTGGGTCGGAAAACTATGAAAAAAAAAATTAGACGTATAGAGAAGTTTGAGATAAACAATTTATTATACATAATCGACCCAACCGTTTTTAAATAACTACGGAACGCTAGACGGAGCGTGGCCCGACATGTTCTTGGCCTGTTTTCTCCTTTCTTTTATTATTGCCGAGGGTTGATATCAGTAAGAGCAGGGGGCTACCCCGATCTACTAAAGCGATTCAGTTTAGGACCTAAACTGAATCACGAATTTCCTAAAATAAATCCATAGAATAATCGTCAAAAATTGACAAGCCGAACCTAAACTAAGTCGCATTTAAAGGTGCATGCAGACCAAAAGAGCATTCGCTGTTCTATACTCCTATTCTACGAAATTCGATCGTTACACGAAACGTGATTCGTTGATTTCGTAGAGTGGGGGATAGAACAGCGCATGCTCTTTTGGTCTGCATGCACTTTAAGAGGTCATGGTAGCTCCCGAGTTGTTCGCTTAGTCCTGATAAAATTCTAGCATGATTATTTCGGCCATCGGTGCACGATTTTTTCTTTTATCGAGTACCCAACATGAATTGATCCAGTCTTCCCCATGGTGGATAGGTACATGAAGTTGTGTTAAAGCGATCATTTTAGATACTTCATTATCATTCTCATTACACCTACATAAGTCCACTGCTTAACTCATGTTAAATCATAATAATGCTCTCTAGGCGCTTATCGTTGTAAACCCAAATGTACCTATGTATGTGTGTTTCGCTGTGTGTCTTCTCGAGAAAAGGTTCACTATGCCCCGTAATCCACTGTGACCTATTCTCCTACTTCATTCCGGAATCATCTTTATCTGTTATCTGTCTTGTACCTGTGGTGATGCTAGAACCAAAATATTACAGGAATCTTCTGTTTAACGGTGTTAGAAATCGTTCGGATTATTCTTGAGTCTTTTAAATGGCCTTAATTCTTATTGGCGAAACAAATTAAGCTTCAAAGGGCGCTTCTCCCTGATAATGTAGGATATGCCATAGTATTGGATTGGTGGGTCACATTACACATATTACTTAAGGATAGGACAAGCCAAAAAAAAGCAGCTGTATCGTCCCGGGCCTGATATCCATTTTGGCTTTAGTTATCCTTACATCCTACTGTAGGATGTTGTAGGATTTCTACAACACAACAGTAGGTACTTACTATTTAGAATTACGATGCAGGTAAGTACGTCAATAAAAACTTTTGGATTCATCAAAGAAACGATACATTATATAACTCCAAAGTAATTCTTACAAAATCATTTCGGATCTTGACCGATTAAACAAATAAACAAGGTAATCGGTTGATAACCACGGTCGAGACATCTTGCTTACGTGTCGATCGCCACGGAATGGAACTCAGTGGAAGGCAAATATTATTGGTGATCTTGACTCGATTCCGTAAGAGCAAATAATCATAAGTGTTTTCTGACCTTAATAGTTCGTGACTTATGACATGTGAATTAAAATTCACAATAATTCCGTTGAAGCAGAATCACATTAATTGTGTCTGAGTTCAAGTTGCAAAGTTCAACCATGTTTGAGAAAAAAAAAAGCCTGTAAAAATCTTAAGTCTTTAACTCGAAGAATAATCCAGGTAATCTCTAATTACGTGGACTTATTATAGCTTACTTGAATTCCGTAACTTAAAATATTGCTCGTCTTTCGTTCGATAAAATGATAATTACTTAATCATCACCCAACTTTTCAGTAGAATATCTCTTGAGATACACTTGATTACAATCTTTCTTTCCGGTTTTGTGATGTTTAGTCTTGGTACCTTTATTTTTTGTGTAGTGACTTTGTGGTGACCTACCACACTGTAAATATATTTGTTAATACAATACAAAGCACGCCTTCTGATTTGTGGGTGCTACTCACCTAACACAATTTTCTTAGTAGGTTTAATCTAGTTAGTTGATGTTCACCTAACTTATTACCGCTACATTCGAACGTCATGAATTTCGAGGATTTGTCTGTTACTTCAGCGAAGGCATTACATTATATAGGGGCAGAAGCAAATTCTCCAAATTTGCGGATTTTGAAGTTTGCGTAGAGCCGTTGGGCCCCATTTCTTGAATGACAAAAGCCTAACTTTATTACTATTATTAGTGTCTTTATTACTAATAAAAATGCAGAGTGTGATTACGCAGATATAATAGGAAAACGTATTTAAGTAACTAATTTGGTGTTTACATGAGAGTTGCCATTGATCGACTGACATACAAAAAGTAAACAAACAGATTCATAGAACGGTTGCTACACAAATATAAATTTGACAAGGTTCTATCTACGGCCAGTATAGTGGCTCTTAGGAAAAGGTGTAATATATCACATTAAACGTAATATCTTCATACACCCCCTTAATGTGCATATCCAAAATAAATAACAACACAGTAAAACATACAAAACAAAGTAGTACCAAAGAATAACAATAAGAAAATAAACAATTAGCTAACTATGCCTAAACCACGCATGCACGTGTAGTGCTTCTCTCTAAGCAAAGCCTTTGTTAATATATCGGCGAGCATTGATTCAGTCGGCAAGTACTTTAGCTCAATACTCTTATTATTCTTTAATACACTTCTTAAAAAATGGTACCTGATGTCGATGTGCTTACTCCGAGAATGGAACATTGGATCTCCGGCAAGGCAAATAGCCCCCTGATTATCTACATGTAAAGATAATGGTGCGACCTTACCTAACCCAATTTCAGTAAGCAGGCTGTTCAGGTATATGCCCTCCTTCATTGACGATGCCATGCTAATATACTCAGCTTGGCAGCTTGAAGTCGACACACATTTTTGCTTCTCTGACTTCCATGACACGCATCCACCTCCTAGCATAAAAACATAACCTGAGTAAGAGCGCCTATCTATCAAACATCCTCCCCAGTCCGCATCTGAGTATCCATGCAATGATTTACCTGTCTTCGTGTACAGAAGTCCATACGATTTCGTATGTTTTAAGTACCGTAATACACGCTTCGTGGCATTCCAACATTGTTCATTAGCACAATCCAAGAATTGACTCAATATAGCCACCGTATTCGTAATATCGGGTCTTGTTCCAATCGAGAGATACATTAACGAACCGATTATTTCGCGATATGGATACTGTTCACTTTCACTGCACTTCGCGATAGGTTTTTCCATCTTATATTTATACTCCATAGGTGTACATATGGGATTACATTTATCCATTTTAAACTTGATTAACAAATCCTCAATATATTTTTCTTGTGTCAATTTAATGCCTTTGTCACACCTGACAAACTCTATGCCTAACATATATTTCGCAATGCCATAATCTTTCAATTCAAACTTAGTGGCCAGTTCTTTTTTGAAACTTTCTATGCATTCACCTCTTTGCGATGCGACTAGAATATCGTCAACATAGACTAGTACAAAGAGTTTAGTTTGCGAATCTATATCCTTGAAATAAAGGCACGGCTCATTCAAAGAGACTTGCAACCCCATGCACTTGAGCTGCTCGTCCAGTCTGATGTTCCACTGTCGTCCAGCTTGTTTAAGCCCATACAGCGACCTCTTGAGTAGGCATACGTTGCCCCCGGACTTCAGGTCACACAACATCTTGCTGGCTCTTTCGTGTATAGCTGAACCTTGCTGCTCCGAACGCATGAGCTCTTGTAGGCATTCTTCTAAAAGATCTGGTACCCTCATATATATCTCTTCTTCTAGTAAACCATTTAAATATGCCGTATTAATGTCTAACTGATGAATTTCAAGATCGAGTTCCGTTGCGAGTGCAACTAACAATCTTACCGAGTCGAGTATAGCAACCGGCGCAAATGTATTCTGGTAGTCAATACCGTACCGCTGGCTAAAACCTTTTGCTACTAACCTGGCTTTCTTCTTCTCAGTTTTGTCCACATTTAGCTTTGTCGTTAAAACATAACGGCAGCCTACGACATTTCGGCCCATAGGTTTGCTTACAATATCGAAAGTATCGTTTTTAATTAAACTTTTCACTTCCGAAAGTATCGCATCCTTCCATCCTTTTCTCTCATTACCCGATAAAGCCTGCTTTAAGGTAATTCCGGCTATTCCAGCGATATCCTCACAGTCTAAGTACTCCTCAGCCGACTCGACGTTTTCTTCCACGGATGCTTGATGTGGCTCTATGTCTTCCACTGGAATTTGTGACTCCACGTCTTCTACGGGAACTTGCGGTTTTACGTCAACCATATTGTACTTTTTCCGTGGGCGTCCGACATGACCTCGCTCCAGTCGTGGTCTTCCTGGACCTCTCTTCATTTCCCTCCCCCCATCAACATTAACCTCATCTTGATGATGATCATGTTGAAATGGTTCCTCGGCAATATCAGGATCGTTTGTCAATTGACGGGATTCCACGGGAACTCCTTCTTGCCTCTCTGGTATGGGTTCAGGATCTACAAGATCATTGTCATGTTCGGAAATCGCTTCGACTGGACTCTCAGTACTATGTACCGGATGAAATTCTATTTCGACCTTTGAAGGTTCTTTTTGACTACTTACCGATTCACCCTTATCAATTTCGAAGGGGTCAATCTTCATGTTCATGTTACTCTTCACTTCATTCTTTGTTTCGTGAAATTTCACATCTCTTGACATAATAACTTGACGTTGTTTTGGTATCCATACTCTATAACCTTTTCGATCTCGAGGATAGCCTACAAAGATTCCTTCCAGGCTTCGCGGAGCAAACTTATCTTTTCCGGTTGACTTGTCCAAGACATGTACCTTAGACCCAAACTTGTGTAAGTAGTCTAATTTCACAGGTCGTTCAAACCATTTCTCAAAAGGTATTTCACCTTCAAGACTGCTGGTTGGACAACGGTTTCTTATGTGGCACGCTGTTGCAACAGCATCTGCCCAGAAACCCGGAGAAAGTCCTGACGAAATGAGCAGGCATCTCGCCATTTCCGTTAAGGTCCTGTTCTTCCGTTCAGCAACTGAGTTTTGCTGAGGTACTCCTGGAATTGTCAATCTTCTTGCTATTCCTTCTTCCTTCAAGAACTCGTCGAAGTTTCGATTACAGTACTCACCTCCGTTATCCGTATGAAGATACGTTATTTTTCTTCCAAATAGGTTCTCAACATGATTTTTATATACCTTGAAGGTGGTGAAGACTTCACTTTTCTTGCTGAGAAAATACACTTCACACCATCTCGTATGATCGTCGATAAATGTTACAAAGTATTTAGCTCCATTTATTGACGTATGTTGCATGGGTCCCACGACATCAGAATGAATTATTCTCAACTTCTCATCGCATGGCCCACTCGATCTCGAAAAAGGTAACCTACTCATTTTTCCTTCCGCACAAACATCACAATCGTACAACTCACTTACATCTGCCATCTTTAGGTTCATGCCGGACTTATTTAAAAGTCGCACAAGATCCTTAGCATTTAAATGTCCTAAAATTTCATGCATCAACCTTACGTCAACCTTTCGCTCAGAAATCGCTGACACTCTATCACATTGTTCCTTAACGTAATATAAATTACCTTTATGATTCGCGACAATTTTAACGTTACCATAGCTATCTTGGACACTAGCTATGTGTTTGTCAAACGTAACGCTAAAGCCCTGATCAGTAATTTTGGCTACTGAAATTAGGTTACATCGCAAATCTGGGACAAATAGAGTATTTGGCAGTTGGACAATAGTTTTAGAACCATTATTACATGTAGGTAATCTTACTGTACCTTTACCTTGTACTTCTGTGCTCGAATTCGTCGCTAAATTAAGCTTACCGGAGAAGGGTATTAATGTAGTATCAAATTTGCCTGCGTCATTGCACAAATGTGACGTACACCCACTGTCGAAGATCCAATCTCCATTCTCATTGCAAACAGCATTAACATCTGAAACACAATTAAATGTTACAAAATTGGAATCGACATCTGTAAAATCACTTATGTTTGACACATACTTTACGGCACTACTACTATTCTGTTCCTTTTTCTTTTGAGTACAATCCGAGGCTTTATGACCGTGTTGATGACATTTAAAACATTTGTATCTGAACATCGAATCGATTTGCTCATCACATGCGCGTTGCCGTGACACCGTGCCACTCTTGGGTTTAGAAGATCTCTTTCCTTTTACCAGAAGTGCCCTATCTACACTTTCTTTTCTATTTCTGGAATGTTCTTCTTCTAAAATTTTAATCTTCAGAGCCTCTGGTTTCGGTAACGAATCTTGTGATTCTATGGCACATCTGAAGTTGTCAAAACTGGGCGGCAAGCTATACAAAAGCATAATTGAAGCCAAATCATCATGCATTTCAATGTCCATGTCAGCTAGTTGGCTTTTCACATCGAAAAATCGCATGACATGTTCTCTGATGTCACCATCTTCCTCCAATTTACGAAGCAGTAGCTCTTTTAATAATGTAGCCTTTTTCGCAGGTCCCTTCGATGCATGTACGTCTTGCAGTTTTATCCATACATCTCGCGATGTCTTACAACCTCTCAAATGACGTAATTCGCTCGGGGTTATCGATAAAATGAGATCCGACTTAGCTTTTGAGTCTCCGATGTCCCATTTTGCTGCCTCGGCTGGTTCTGCTGGTTTCTTGATAGTTCCGTTCACGTATCCCCAGGCATCATTTTTTATTAAAACTGCTTCCACTTGAATCTTCCACGTCTCATAATTGCTCTCGTTGAGCTGATCAATTTTCACATTACTACTCATTTCTGCTGAAATTCTTTACCTTTTACGTTTTTACAAGAATCCTGCTTTGCATGGACGGTCCATAACCACTATTAGGGTTACTAATAAAAATGCAGAGTGTGATTACGCAGATATAATAGGAAAACGTATTTAAGTAACTAATTTGGTATTTACATGAGAGTTGCCATTGATCGACTGACATACAAAAAGTAAACAAACAGATTCATAGAACGGTTGCTACACAAATATAAATTTGACAAGGTTCTATCTACGGCCAGTATAGTGGCTCTTAGGAAAAGGTGTAATATATCACATTAAACGTAATATCTTCATAGTCTTGTCATAGTAACTCATACGATTTGACAGTTCAGAGACTGATATTCTTAGTCTAATATCATTCGAGGACTGTTCTCTTGCTTTTCAAGGGTCCAGTACCTACCTGCATATTTCTCTACGGGAATATTTGCATTATACATATATCTCCGTATTCTATACTTGAAAAAAACATGTCAAGTGCTTAAAAAAATTAGGGCAAATTCACACCTTATTCTGTTAAAAGTAAAGTGGTTTTTCCTTCTGTAATTTAAATTGACTTGACATGTTCTTTCCGTGCACCCTTTACTTACTATTGAATCAAAATAAGCACGTGAACCTAGTCGTAGATTTAATTTAAATAGCCGAATACTAAAAACTCTAAAGAAAGTTCAACCGAAAGCTAGATAACTCTCCAATCAAGTAGATATTCTAGTTTCCAGTCTCAGATACACTACGTCTACAACCGATGGTCTACAATGAACGTTATGCAATAGCTTGAGAAGCATGATTCTGTCGAATCTGTGAACATTGAAAGTTTCACAGCCTGTGAAGTTATAAGACGCACCTGTTTCGATTTATTTGCATTTAAAAATGTAAATATTTATGTGGCTTGCAAATACAAGTATCGCATCGTTTCGATTCGAATTGACCTAGAATGAAGTAAAGTATATGATTGGTAACAAATAGTTTAATGAAAGATGGACGTTAGCGATTTTGCAAACTACAGGATTGACTCGAATTTCGAGTATCTTTAGGGACTGAAGACGAGAGGTTAAAAAATCACGAAGAAAATAGATAGGTATTGATACTATTGATAGTCAATGAAATAAATTGTAATCAAGTACTTAAAACGATCCATTGGCTGAACAGTACCTTTATTTCGATTGAGGCTATTGAAAGCAAGCCAGTGAAGGTTTGCAAGAAAATCTACTTCAAGTCGACAAAACACTAATGTTGCCTTGTTGATGTAGCCTCTTACTTACTCTCTAGTTCTAGTGCATTCCTTTCTACTCGATCTTTTAAATTTCGATCGGATACACTTTCACAATATACTATATTATTTTCACATAGGTAGTTCAGTTTGAAAGTGATCAACTTACAGTGATTGTAAGGGACAGATCCATACATTTGTCCTTTTTACACTTTTAGTCCCTCTCTTTTTCATATGAACAAACAGTAACACAGCTAGGTATACACTTCAGAAATTAGAAATATTGCATGAAAGAGAATCACACTTACAGTCACATGTCAGTTACATAGGAATGTTGAGCCACTTGGCAAAGGATGCAATTTGGTCGTGTAATATTAAGGGTTCGTTATTTTTCGTTAGTATATAGGCACGATCGCGACATTTCCGATGGTCCCCGATGATATGTCATCGATTATTTGTTGTGTCAAATTTCAGTATTTGAAAACTAGTTGACATAATAAAAATTCCAATTAGCAAAATTAAGAATTAGCTATCGGCCATGATTAGACGCTAGATGTCGTTGTTCCTAGTGGAAACTGGATAACGACAGTTCTTCATAGATTTGTCTAAAACCGTATAGTAATTTAATTATGGTTTCTTCAAATCGGATGCCATGATTTATCTGACATTAATAGGGGAGGTATTTTTTCAAGTCAAGATATTTTTACAAATAAATGGCCATGTTATCGGGCAATTTTAAATTATTTTTTTCATTGACAGAGACAAATGCTATTGCTGTCTTTATTATAATTCATCACATCTCTTAGTTGACGTTAGTTGAATACTTATATAACCTTTGTGGAAATATGGTAGATAGACGTTTGACAGTCTACCTATAATCCTTTAATCTGTCAGTAGCCATACAAATGTTTAATAGAGACTTGATAGGTAGGTTCTGGCTGAAATTCTAACTGTGAAAAAATATCTGACAGTGACAGCCGTTGAAAGGAAAATGAACGAAAATTTCTACATAGCAGCTT
>JALPQI010009058.1:0-51488 GCA_025490895.1 Thaumatotibia leucotreta
CGAGGTTGAGTCATACAACCATTGATATGTATCTGTTTATTGTCTATACAGGGTGGATAGTGAGTAACCCGACAAACTTGGAAGGTGTATTCCTGGCCACATTTTGAGACTATAATGTGATATGAACTTTTCTGGATTAGGCTTAGTTTAAGAGATAATGACATGTTTTACGAAAAACGGTTTTCATCAAAGTCACTCAAAAATGCCTGCACGATTAAAATAAAGGGTGTCCCAGAAGTAAAGAGACAAATTTCAAATGTTGAACTATTTGAAAATATTTTTATTTTTTTAAGAAAAAATACTGTCGTGGCCACCGTATGCCTCAAATCTGTAAAATTTAGCGGGAAATATGATTGTATTATTCAAATTTTAATAATGATAAGAGCTGATCACGAGGTATTTGCTAAAGAGTTGTTCAGAATTATGAATGTTATGGAAAAACGGACACGATATGTAATTTTTCTTCAGAGGGAGTAAGGAGAACTACTTTGTATCGAATTATAAAGCGTTTTGAAGAATCGCATGAACACATTTTCAAGAAGATATCGGGAAAAAAATGTACTATTTCCGTAGCTATGAACATAAATAGAGTAAAAAAAGTGTATGAACGGAATCCTTCGATGTGTGTTAGAGCTGCTGTGGATAAATCGAAAATATCGAAGTCAAGTATAGCTCGTATTAAAACATGCGACCTAAAGCTTAAAGCATTTGCAAAACTGTCAGCTCCTAAGTACTTTGAGGACCAGGAAGTGCGAGCTAAAAGAGGATGCCGAAAAGCGTATGAAAAAACACTGAAAAAAGTTCTCATAATTGGTGATGAGACTTACGTGCCCATGGACCCAACGGATATTCCTGGGAAACAATACTAACATGCGACTCGACGGGACTCCGTAGATTATTCGCAAAAAATTGTAGCAAAGGTAAAATTTTTCAAAAAATATCTCGTTTGACAAGCCATAGACCAAAATGGCAATTCATCTTAACCATATATTTGCACAGGCTCTATGACCGCACGTATTTATTTGAGAGAATGTATGATAATGCGATAAATTTCGTTCATAGATAAGCATTACCAGAGGGAAGAAATTATATTCTGGTCGGATATGGCGTCATGCCACTACGCCACGGAAGTCACTCAACATCTAGAGGCTGTAGGTATAGATTTTATACAAAAACATAACAACGCCCCAAATGTTCCCCAAGCTGCTGGCATTGAAGCTTATTGACCTTTATGAAAACGAGAATATAAAAAACGAACAGAAAAACCCAAATCGTTGTCTGGATTTAAGCATAGATGTACTAAATTGGCTAAAAGTGTGACAGCTAGATCTCGAAAAGCTGTAATGAGACGAGTAGCAATCAATCTTAGAAAAATTGGCTACAGAGCCTTTGCACAAGCAAATTTCATATAAAGTAGCAAATAAAATGAAATTCTGAAGTTAACTAAATATAAATAGTAGTGTTTTGTAAGATTTTTTTATTAAATATTTTCATTCGAATCTTGTCTCTTTACTTCTGGGACAGCCCATACTTACACTAATAGTTTTCATCTTGACATACTCACTAATTAAAGTTAGACAAAATGAGAAAAAGTTTCAGAAAAATGTTCAACCAAAAAAAAATATTTAAAACCCTTAAAAAATTCTTTCTCTCCAATTTATTACTGGTCATGTATAAAAAAATACAAAATATCACAGAAAGAATAAAAAAAAATGTTTTGTCCGATAATGACTTGTCACATAATATTTTTTACTTTTTTTGACATCAAAATGCATTGGTAAAGTCTGTCGGTATACTCACGATCACCCTGTATATATCGTCGCTTATCATTCACAACACCAGCCTTAATTGAGCTTACCGTGGGACTAGGTCTATTTGTGCAAGATTGTCCCATTCATCATCAGCCTATCTCAGTCCACTGCTGGACGAAGGCCTCTCCTACCAACTATGCTTATAGACGCATTAGGAGGTAAATGCCCATAATCACCACGCTGGGCAAGCGGATTGGCGATTGTCCCATGTATTTATCATGTCTAAGAGGTGACATAATTAGAATTACAGTACCTAAGCCACTTGATAGCGACGAGAAATCATTCTTAGAACCGACTAACGGAAAGAGTAATTCGACTCTCGTTAAAAGATATGTGCGCTGCGAACAAAACATCTAGGTACTCGTATCTTTAACGGGCCGAATACTAATGGAATTATTTCCAGCAAATTAACGCATGTTTTATTCTCGGACCGGTCTCCAGCGATTAATCAGTCGTATAAAAGTTACCCTTCACTGCGAGCAGGTGGATCCGAGTACAATGGCAATGGCCTATTCTCTCGCATGGATTTGATGAAAGCAATCGATAATACTGAGTACAAACGGACACACGGACAGTGGTCATATTGACATATGTATGTAATTTATAAGTTTTCGGTTCGGGCTAAACTTATCAGAGTCGTTGTCGAGTCAAATGTTTATAAATGTGTTTAAATGCAAGCTTTATCGTTAATTTGAATAAATAGTCGATATGTTAATGCTGTCGATTCGAACAAAGATGTATCTGTATAATTTGGGTTGCACATCAGATCGTTTGTCCGAATAACTAGGTACTTAACTAATTCTAAAAATTTAAGATACCTATAGTATGCGATAATTGCCGAGCTACGTTAAGAAAATAGAAGCACTATGTTGACGATTGATTGGTTTAAGAGTAAGGCACTGGTCTCACCGCGAGCTACTAAGCTATGAACTATCGGCTATAAACACGAACAAAAGATACGCACTCCCATGTAAATAAAAGAGACACGGCGATATTCGCCCAGCTATCAGCTATCACCGCCGGGCGAGTATCGCCGTGTCTCTTTTATTAACAAGAGAGTGCGTATCTTTTGTTCGTGTTTATAGACGGTAGTTCATAGCTTAGTAGCCCGCTGTGAGACTAGTGCCTAAATGGGCTCCGACGATGGTTAGCGACCGATACGAGTACGAGTATTCAAATATATTAAGCAGTAACGCTTTTGACGTTTAGCTTCTTTGATACTAATAAAACAGACAAAATTTTCTCATCCCAACATAGATCTGTAATGTTGTAGATCGACGCATCCCAAATAAAAATATCACGAACCATTCTAACAATAAACGAGATAGTTCCGCGGTGAGCTTCATTAAGGCTTATGTCTTGGATACAAAGCGACGATAATCACTACACAGTATAAAATAATGTCACTTTTTCTGTCCCTATGTCCCTTTGTACACTTAAATCTTTAAAACTGCGCAACGAATTTTGATGAGATTTTTTTTTATAGGTAGAGTAATTCAAGAGGAAGATTTTTATGTAGCTATAGTACCCGTGCGAAGCCGGGCGGGTCGCTAGTACTATACAAAATGATAGATACCTATAAATACTTAAACACATAGTAAACATCCATGACTTAAGCCACAAAATAACATAATATATGTAAGAGATGTCCTCACGGGTATTCGAACCCGGGACCTATTCATCATAGTCATATACAGGATCTACTACCCACTAAGCTACGGAAGCCTTCTAAATACTCGTAGAAAATGAACAGTTTAAATAGTGCAAACATTTTCCCTGCCATGTGGAACATCTCACTGCGTTGACTGAGCACTTATACTCGTATTGTTTGCGACGGCCACTTCATCTCTTTGAACTTTTCAATTCATCTTTATTTTGGACCGTAGATACGACGTGTTGAAGTTGAACGCCTTTTAACTTTACTATACCCGTTTCTATTATATAACGACCATCTAAATGTATAAACTTGATTTCTGTTCGTCATACAACTTGGATCATTTTCTAGTCATTTGAATTATCAAAACTACAATTTATGTCCATAGATTAAATCTAACTAATCTACTTAACCTAACCTATATCTAAGATTGGCCCTTGTGGCATTGTACCGAGGATGCTGGCGGCATTTCCTCACTGTATCGCAATACTGGTGCGTTGTGCGAGGAAGTCGCCAGCTCTTCGGTCTTTAGTTACGTCAACCAGACGTTTCGCGATCTCAGCAAACAATTTGCGTGTGCTGGGGCCCCATGAAGATAAACTTTCTACGCCAAACGGTACAAAATCGTACTCTTTGCGGAGGCCCTTATATTTATTAAGTTTTAAAAATTCGGCATTTTCAGCCGCAGCGGCCGCCTTTAAACGTAGTTCGTTGAAAATGGGACGGTGCCAATTTTAATTATAATCTGTGTAAGGCTATGATTTTAAATATTATCAAATGAGTTTATTTTATTGCTATTTATTGCTGGTAACTAATAACTAAATGGGTAGGTTAGAATTTCCCGTTATTTGTACATAATTACAAACTACATCTAACAACAAATGTACTAAAGTACACAAATTAGTCATTGCTAGCATTGCTATACCGAATATATAAGTTATACTTAGCAACTTTGTCAAATATGTGTATGAAAATGCTTTATTATTATTGTTATACCTAATATCTTAGAGGAAAACAACTAACATTTCAAAATTTATCCATATTTAATGTTCACCTAATGCCATAACAGGAGTTAGTCATCGGCTCGCCGTCAGCTTAACCACTAAAGCCTAAAACAAATATTATCTGAACAAAGCCGACCAGTGTAGCGAATTTAGTATCATGGAGTTAAACGGGATTATGCAAATGTGATGATCTTTATATATCTACTGTTATTAAGTACCTCACACACGCTCCGTCAACCAATTTCAGTCCACTGATGTACAAAGGCTTCTCCTTCGTTCATACCTTTGCGCATGATATAGACGCATTATTAGGAGGTAATTCCCGTAATCGCTGGGCAAGTGAATTTTATGATCGCAGTACACACTCGTATTGTGTCCACTGAGATGACGCTGCTGCCCATCATGAGTAAATGACAGTTCAATTCCTTAGTCGACTCTTACATCGCACATCGAGAGAGTTGGGCTATTAAGGACCTCATCATCATCAGCCTATGATAGTCCACTGCTGGACGTAGGCCTCTCCTATTAACTATGCGTATAGACGCATTAGGAGGTAAATGCCCATAATCACCACGCAGGGCAAGCGGATTGGCGATCGCAGTAATGTGTCCACTATGATGACGCTGCTGCCCATCAACATCTTTAATCAAATATGGTCAGTGACACTTCAATTCCTTAGTCGACTCTTACGACACCCGCAGGAGGAGTTGGGGTGGTGACAAATGTATTATTTCTGCCGTCACCACACGGCCAATTAAGGCCACGGGAAATTAAGGACCTACTAATGGCAAATAATACTCTACAAAAGCAGGTACCAATGAACGATGCAGGGTGATACCTACTGATATCAGGACTCCTAATCTCTTTATGTAATTTATTATGACCACAGATAAACCAAACACTTCTCCTTCTTAATTTAGCAATTAATGTCTACGATTTACATAACAGACAACCTTATCTAATCAGTCGAGCCTTATTGTTGGAGAACTTAAATGTATTTAAAAGCTTGGCTTAAATCATTTTATTAGAAGTTACGTTATATGTTGGGATTTGAGAAATACCTTATACATAAGCACAAATTACTGCCATTACAAATTGAAAGTTAACACATTTTACAACCCCACATGTGGGTGTTTACTATGCAAATTGTAAAACAACAGAGCACACACTATCTCATCGATTCATCAACGCTGCACTAACAACAATTATACAGCAATAAAATCCAAATTAACCGTTTTAAACCTTTCAACCCAAAATACGAAATTGCGTTTCCATTCCTCTGTAGTGAAGGTTTACATTTGCCTGTATTATAAAAAAAATAACATAATGCTGTGCGTAAATCGGTCCAATTACTCGTTAGTAGCAAGCGAGAGGCTGGCACGTGAGTAGTATTAATTTAATGGTCTAGGAGAAATTCGGAACAATTGCCCTCTCATTATAACTCCCGTGGTAGCTGGTCGTGATTCCGTGTCGAACTGTTGAAACTTCCGATTGAATAAACATGTGGGCTCTCTAGAGCCCTTGATCACAATTTAATGGTAATCGTAATTGGATTTCTCGTCACGAATGGAGAAATGTAAAGTGAGATTTACTGACTTGTCCACGAATTAAACCGTGGTATACCGTTCCCGGTAAAATTCCCACCATAGTATGGAGAATATTCCCAAATGGTACATAATTTACCCATATGTATAAAATTAGGAAATTTATGGAGAACAGCACATCTATACTTCCTCAGCCCATCACTATATTCGGCTAATACACATATTACATGTGTCCAAAAATATTTCCTTGTCATTTTTAGTATTTCGTTGCACGCATCATTTGATGTTTCCCGGTACAGCAATTTTGTAATTTAAAATAACTAATCACATGTCGCCAATATAGCTGACTCACTCTTACATTTAAAACTCTCTTTATGATAATTTAGAGCAAGTATAAGAAACGTGACAAGGAATAAAATGATAGGATCATTGTTAAAGCGTGTGGACTTCGTTAAAAAGAAATTAATACATATTACTTTGGTTCCATTCAGCACAGAAGTCAAAAGACTTGAAATGTGAACTGCGTTGGGTCTTGGGATTTAAGATAATCTTATCATGATTCCATAACTTCACAATTGCTAACCAAATATGGTAATGAATAGATACAATAAAGGCGAAAAGATTATCAGCATTTATGACGTGAATAGCCGATTTGGTCGATAACAATACTCTAATGGGATTTGTTAGAGCCAAGTGTGTACTACCGCTTGAGAAATTCGTTCTTTGTACTGTCAGTGCTTTAGCCAAATTATTTGTATTGGTATTTGAAATGGATTATGCAAGTCCCGATGGCATTTAAACACGCCCTTCATTAATGGATCAAAAGTTAGCCATGGGTCTTTTAAGTTCCGAATTCCGATCCTTGACCTTTTCGCTGCATTGTTTTGGATATTTTAAATCTCATGTTCCGTTTCAAATCGAATTGATCACTGCAGGTGGCGTGAAATTGATTTTCATGATTAAGTTAGCACAACATTTATGTTCAGTTATTCGATGTATTTTGGACACGATTATACTACGAATATTATCTTATGATCAATGGTCTCACGACCG
Source organism: Thaumatotibia leucotreta (assembly GCA_025490895.1). Classification (NCBI taxonomy): domain Eukaryota; kingdom Metazoa; phylum Arthropoda; class Insecta; order Lepidoptera; family Tortricidae; genus Thaumatotibia; species Thaumatotibia leucotreta. The sequence goes on from JALPQI010009058.1 coordinate 7,067, forward strand.
AGTATTATTGTAAATAAATAAATCCGACGTGTACTTAGGCCCAAACGTTATTTATCTATCAGTAGCACCCACTTTCATTTGCTTAGCGAATGTGTTTATATAACACGTCATAGTTGTTTGATTTAAAGTCTAAACGTTGTTCAGTTCCGTGTATTGAAAAATATTTAGATAAATAGTGGTATAACTCAACCAAAACTTAGTCCGTTCATGCTTTTCTTTTTGTTTTCTTTTCCTTATATCTAGTGAGGCACTTCGTCTTTCTTTTCTGATTTGAATATATGACTAACTATATCAGTATAATCTGTACCTAGTGTACCTATAATGCAGCATCTTTCAAATTAGCTTTACTCCTTATGGTAGGGTTCGTTTTCGAAACTATTGTACATACTACATAATTAAGGACTTGTTAAAAACAAATATGATAATCGTTCCCATTGTGTTATAAAAGATAGACATAGGTACAAATTATGTGGGTAACTTCGTAACATAAGGAGTGACGTTAAGTTTTCATTAAAGCCTTTAATCGTGTACATTTTTTTCCATCGACAAAGGACCATGCGTCAAAATTGCCCCAAGACCAACAAACATGAGAGTTAGATCATTAAATAGGTCTTTAACTTTACTTCATTTCATTATATGGGCACGAAATCGAATTCCATTGCAGAACTGAGATATTCATATATTTGTCAGCCTGAATACGAGCTAATTCAGTAGAAAACCTCTGTAGATTTAGCCACTAGTTTATTTTGGTAGCTGCAGCTACCAGTGATTACCCTTATTTTGTATGTAAAAAAAAGGCTAATGTCAAAAGAAAAAAGAAACTAAGCGAGTGAGGTGGTTAACATACAATCACGTGTGCACAATCTTTTTTTTTACACACTTCGATATCCTAATGATTAACGACCAGTATCTCTGACCTATGAGATATTCATATTTTTGTCAGTGTGAATACAATCTTCACACTGACAAATATGAATATCTCAGTTCTGCAATGGAATTCATCTTGGTGCCCATAGAATGAAATGAAGTAGATTTGAAGACCTATTCAACAATGTAACTTTTAGCTGTGTTGACTTTGGGGCAAAGTTCCATACAAAGTTGGGCATGGTCCTTTATGGATTTTTAACATACAATTACAATCCAATCGCGACTAATATTTTGAAGGCCGAAGCAGATATAAGTACACCGTAGTTATTTCGATAACTTGGCTTAAATGTGCAAGATGGTCTTTGTAATGCCTATTGCACCATTTGCACCCACTGCTTAGAGTGCTTAGGAATGCTACCCAAGCTTTTAGTCACAAATGTAGTGCAGTCTCTTACACGCAACTTTTCAACTTTCTTTACATTTAGTTCTTTGTTAATTCGTTGTACAGAAAAACTTGAATGGTAGATGCAATTAGGCTCTTCCGTTGTTTCTCCACGATATCGGTAAGCGGGTTTTATCTCGGCTACCGGTCTGGGCGATACGCCCTAATTGTCCAACACGCCTCCAAACCGCGGTGGAATTGCTTCTATGAATTAACAAAAAACCGAAGGTACTCGTACAGTCAGCTGTCGGTTCCATAAAATATATTAACGATTTTGATTCTTGTACCATGGGTAGGGCATACGTTCAGAAATGTATACAAATTTTTAGACGTGACTGTACAAGTGCTGATAATACAAAGATTCTCGCAATAATTACGACTCTGCTGTAGAGAATATGTGGTCCATTTTGAATATTTTATTCGTGTGCCTACAACTATGCCATTAGTTGTGACCAAAATATCTATCTGTATTATCTTAATTTTCAGCATGTTTGGCGGAGATGTTTTGGATTTAATTTTTAACTGTGTAATTAAATTAGAAGTACGTTTGTAGTATTAAGTATATTAGTTAGGCTATATCTTCTCTTTTTAATTATTTTTCAACTGCGAAGTGCTGTCACATTTTTAATTGTGTCCTTCGCTCCGATAAGCAATAATCATTTTCGGCGTGTTATTATTTATTAATCTTATTAAATTAGAAGGTTATGCAGTGGTATACCGGTCGTGTAAGTGAAAGCGTACTCTTATATTAATATAATAAGCGTATGCGACCGAGTGCACGTTTTGTAGATTTGAAATTGTATCTGAAACGTGATTCAATATAGTTCTGTAATTTAGTCAAATCGGAATCGCGCTTAGTACGTATTGAAATAATAATCGGACTAAAAACCGCATCAAAATCGAAAATGAGCATTTCTCCGAGGGTTTCAACCGCCGTAACTTCGGCCTTATCAAACGAATCCCATGAGTGAGAGATGCAAGTACTTTTGGATATTGGTAGACGCAATTGACAACTACCAATATATAAAAAAAAATGAGTTACCCACGGAAATCGGGTAATAATGTTGCCACCGAAGTCACGGTGGTTGAAACGCTCGGCGAAATGCCCAAAATATGTAATGGATCAATAAAATGTTTGAATACGTACGCGCGGTGCAAAACTCGTAAACCGGAATTCGTGTTTAATTGAACATGGTCACCGCATTCAGTTATACTTATTGTTCTTATTTTACTTGGAATGGAGTTATTCCTCGAATGGAATCATCTCTGTAAGTAGTTACGGTTACGTCTGTAGGCAAACTTGCGGTGTCTTATTAGTTATGCGTTCTTTAGTGCGCTTGTTGACTACCGTTTAATGACCGTGACCACGCCTACTGAGCTCGTTACTAACTTATGAAGTAATAGAATAAACTTAAACGTTGCTTCGTAACACCTAGCTTTGTCAACATAATTGAACTAAATTTTTCGCTTTGCTTAGATTGAGTAATACGTGGACCAACGATGAGACAATTGATTGTTCCCCATCAGCTAGAAAGCCTCTGTTGTTTTAGAAAAATTTCAAACTTGAGTTAATGTTTCGCATTTGCTAGTAACAAGATTACTTAACTAGATAATTTGTTAAGTCCGCGAATAAAATAACATTTTGTAAACCCTTTGTCACTCGACATAATCAATATTCTTTTGACACATTGAAAAAGATTCAAACATTTTTTTTTCTGACACCAGGGGCCTATCACTTTTTTCACGGCTAGTTCATTCATTACCATTAGTTAATTTGTCTTGATTGCGAGGACTAAATATTTGATATCGTCGGCTGACAACCAAAACTCACTATCAATCTGTCACTACTTTTAGCAACCTCTTATGTTAGTATTGACTCTGAACTTAGATACGAGCTCTATTTCCAGTAGTTATTTGTTACTTAGTGAGTTTTGGTTGTCAACCGACGATATAGGTATTAGTAGTATTAGTACCTTGGAATGAATATGATAAATTGATAATAGTTGGGATGCCGACAGTTTTGGCCAAACAGTTATCGTAGCATGATTCAAAAGTGACAATTTTAGATTGCTGTACAAATCTGCTAATGAATCGATATTGTGAGTGACGGTGATTCATGCGTGGGCATACTGGCTTTTTCGATTATGAATGAAGTATTATGTACTTATGTGCAAATATTCTGAGTCAACCTGCTTGCATCTAGATTGCCTTGACCGCCAACGCTATCGGCTCAGACCGCGGGATTATCACAGCAAGTCGCTGTTTTACTAAAATCCTTGCTGAAACCTACGCATAAATTATGACCCATGTTGTATGTTTTTGTTGACCCATGAAGTACCTAATGTGACTCAGTCGAGTATCGTCATTGGTTTTGGTCAAAGAGTCCTTGTTTTGAATGTTTATTATTATTTCCTGGTATAGAAGCATAACAATTAACTTAATATTAACACCTAGGGACAATAATTAATGTTGATATGGAATTTTTGGCAAGACAAGGTATATACAGGGTGTTTTTTTTTCGACCGTTCAAATTCTACGTAGTGAATGTGTAGGTCATACTGACCAACTTTTACTATGGGGACAAAGTCGAAATCGCGAAAAAAAAATCAGCTGTTTCATACATTTCGGCCGGCGTAATGCCGCCAATTTGTATGAAACAGCTGATTTTTTTTTCACGATTTCGACGTTGTCCCCATAGTAAAAGTTGGTGAGTATGACCTACACATTCACTACGTAGAATTTGAACGGTCGAAAAAAAAACACCCTGTATATATAATTTCCTATTGAATTCACATCATATCATTTCGTAATCTTTAGTCTAGATCTAGAAGAAAAATAATTTTGTACGTTATCTTAAAATACCCTATGTTTCAAATATTTTAATATTTTCATCTTTTATGAGTGGTATCACAAAACTAGTTTACTTTAATGTGCTTAATAATTATGTTTACACTTTACTCAAACGTTAACCTTATTTAGCCATGTTAATATATCATTAGGATTAATGAAGCTCAACCTTAATGTCACGTAACATCCAGTTTCACGTCGGTATACATTTCTTGGACCATAATGCACGAAGATGGCTACTTTATTTTATGGTTGAATCGTGCCGAGCAATCTGCCATGAGACCAAAATCTTTATTCGAGTATTATTATGATAAGTGTATAGATATATATCAGTACAGTAACAGAATCGCCGGCATGCAAGTAACCGTTTCTAGACATCCGGTGCTTGACCAACTAAACAGAAAAAGCCTTCCGTTCCACACACGACATTTCCATTTCAAAAGTACGGGCTTTTTTGTCATCTTTGTGCTTAATTCGCTTTGCCGTTGGAAGAAAGTGAGGATTTGTGTTTATGTAACATCGTTCTTTCGTCAAATGAATCAGCCCATATATCCTCTTACACCAATTCGGGAGCGTGTTAAATTTTATTTTGAGAAATGAAACGTATTAAAGTGCGGCCGGATATCTGTATTAATAGCGTTATTTCAAATCAAGTGTCGATACTCGATATAAAGTACTTAATAGCTCATAAAGATCGAGTAATGCAGTTCCATTTACGACAGGCTGAAGCGGGAAGCTGTGAGAGCGCTAAACTCTTTGAGCTATTTCGAATCGTTGGACCGGCGCGGCTGGGTACTTGTGATTAACAGTTTTTGCTGTGATCTTTGCTGTTTTATTCTTATTTATAATTATAATCTAGAACGCTTTCTGATACGCCTGATGTTGCTGTTACGCACGTCGGACGTTTGACATAATCGCCTTTTTGCAGCGTTGCATTAATATAAAAACGCACTGAATGATTTTGTAAACAGGTTTTTGATATGTATCATCGTTTACGTCTTTCTTTACATTGAGGAAACAAGATTATCAGTGTTTTTTTTTCAGTATGATCTGCCTCAAATCTTCCTAAAAAGGAAGTTTCCAAGGTACTTTTTGTTTCATTGTGTAGTTAATATAACATTGTTAACTTTATAGGCTCCAAATTTCGGCTCAATTGACACATCCAAAAGAATACAAGTAGTTGGCCACTTGACACAAGCAAGGCGATAAGTAATTTCTGCCAAATGATGCCCGTATTCAAGAAACCGTTCACCGATTGTACCTGTATGGAAGTCGATAATTTATTTAAGGACCAGCGTGCATACATTAAGTGTAAGAGTCAGCCGGAGGTCCCTATTTGGCGCAGCGACGCCGGGACGTGTAGGCGAATGTCGTCACCACTTTGGCAACATTGGCGCCAATGTTTGATATACGAAGACTTCACTGTTATTGAATATGGAAATATGCAGATCGTATCGCCTTTCCTTCCCGCAAGTAATGTAATCTGCGATGCGAAAACCGGACCGTTCATGCGGTCGACTTGGAAATACAAAAGGTTGTAAAACTAGAGTGCTTACGTTTTAGATACGCATACATCCCCGGCTGTACGAAGGTGGATCAAGAAGTACCCGTGTTTGACGATAATCGGCGTTCTTTATGAAATTTAAAACAACGGTCGTGTAGTCATGCCTTTAACAATTAAAAAAAAGAAAACTCACTTGTATCTATGGTTTAGTTTTTATTTGGCGGCAATTTTTGTAAGATGGTTTTTGTTTTTCATACAAAATGGAAAAAGAGCAATATCGTTCTGTAATTCGGTTCTTGTTTTTGGATGGAAAAACTTGCGATCAAATAAAAGCTAAATTAGATTCTGTTTATGGAGGTCTTTCTCCGTCTATGACAACAGTCAGATATTGGTATAACAAATTTAAACGAGGTCCTACAACTGTTTTTGACGAGGATCGCCCAGGACGTCCTGCAGACGTGGTTTTCGAAGAAATCGTAGAAAAGGCCAAAAACATATTAGTCGCCGATCGACGAACCAAAGTGCGTGAGTTAGCTGAAGCTCTAGGGGTGTCGTACGGTACAACAATAAATATAATACACGACAAACTACACATGAAAAAAGTGTCCGCTCGATGGGTGCCGCGTTTGCTCACGGATGAAAATAAGCGGATACGGATGTGTATGTCGAAGGAGTGCTTAGACCTGTTTGAGCGAAATTCTCGGGAGTTTTTGCGTGTTGTCGTTACAGTTGATGAAACATGGATACACTATTACACTCCTGAGACAAAACGACAGTCAAAATAGTGGATTTTTTCTGACGAATCTGCCCCAAAGGAAGCGAAAACAGTTCCCTCAGCCGGAAAAGTTATGGCCACAATATTTTGGGATTCTAAGGGAGTAATCCTTATTGATTTTTTACAAAAAGGAAAAACCATAACAGGGCAGTACAACAGTGAGTTGCTGAACCGATTTGATAAAAAATAAAGGAGACACGGCCCCACCTGGCAAATAAGAAAGTGTTGTTTCATCAGGACAACGCACCAGCACATTCTTCCAAAGATGTCGCTGCCAAATTGAAAGAACTACGATACGAATTGCTGCCTCACCCGCCTTTTTCGCCAGATCTGGCTCCCTGTGACTTTATTCTTTTCCCCAATATGAAAACATGGCTCGGGGGAAAGAAATTCGAGTCGAATGAGGAGGTTATTGCCGAGACAGAAGCTTATTCTGGAGAGTTTGACAAAACCTACTTTTTGGAAGGGTTAAAGAAATGGCCGAAACCTTGGGAAAAGTGTAAAGACCTAGAAGGGGATTACATTGAAAAATAAAAACAAAAGTTTAAAAAAAAAGTGCGTTTTCATTTCTAACACGGGTACTTTTTGATCCACCCTCGTATGGTATTCGATATGCATATTTTAATAGTTGTTTCACACATAATTTTCGTTTTAAACTTAACAAACTGGCTCCCGACCAGTTTGAAGCATGTTTAATAACAGTATTTGAGGTTGACCAGTAAACGGGTATATGATTAAACTGATTTTTATTGATGATAGGCGCCTGCACATGAGGTCGCCGCGGGTCGCGACGCGTCTGTCAAGTTCAGTTTTTCATGCGTTTTTGTGTAATAATTTGACCATCAATAATCTAGACATGACCTCGGTTTCACCTACGGTATATTACGCATTATATTATACTTCAATGCAGGTCAATATTGGTCAAAACGAGACAATGTTTAGTTATGCCTCTACTCAAAATCTCCTTAAAATGTTTTAAAATCGTTTACTACTTCTTATTCGCAACATTGCCCGCGTAAAACTTGTAAATCCCATGCCCATTCGAAAAAGCATCGACCATTTTTACCTCTACCAATCATTTACTATGCCTTGTGTAGTTATGTATAACTTAAATAACTAAATCGGTTAAGTTTAAGCAGTTGAAGGCAACAAACGGACACATCAGAATCAAACTTTCGCGTTCGCGCTAGTCGAACTTAGGTAACCTGAAGAATTCTCGGCGTAGACTTTCTTCGACCGGCAAACCAGTTCTAGCACTCCTAGGTACCTTTACCTACCTACAACAAACGCTAGCATAGCTAAACACGCATTTGCAATGAAACGGCTCGAGTTCATTGTTTGAAAACAAATATAGACCTTCACCGGATATGCGTCTGGCTGTTACATTTTAACTTGTGGCAATTTATCAATTACTCTCATAGTGACACAACTTCCCGTGCTGTATACAGAGTCCTCATCATTATAAGTGACGTCATCCTGCCGACCTTGTCCGAGGGCCTGGCGGTACACATGTGATGGTCTCTTTTGAGTGTTTACACCCACAATATGTTTTATGTTTTGACCGAGCTCGACATTTGCAAATGCGCGGATCTACAATATGTTTACCGACAGAACTACATGTTCCTGAATCTTAGAGATCTCTTCATTGAAAATCCAATTCAAATAAATACTGATAACTTAATTTAGATTAAAATAATCGTTTAAACTGTACACGATTGGTTGAATTGATGGATCACTTGAAAATTTGAAAAACATTTTGTAGCCAAGCATTCCTCGTGTAAAATTTTCCGAGTATTTACTCCTTAACGTTGTCCGTATGTCCCGCGTCCATTAGATGGAAATGTTGACATTTTGCATCTAAATTTAAAATTTAGGAATATTACCAGGTCAAAATACTAAGAATCAATACGCGGATGCTTCTAGAAAGACATTTGATATGTTCCCTGAACATCAAACGTAATAAACAGTAGGTAGCGAGGGTCTCAAATTGCAATGCACAAAGAATTTTGCACGTCAACAAATTTGTAAATTAACAACCACCAGATCAATGTGTGAATAATATTTTTGGACACTTAGGTAACCCACCTGAATTTTCACAATATTACACTGGGCACAATCACTTGGACACTTCACTTGTATCATACCGCGGTGCGCGCGCGTCGGTCCGATTCGTCGGAGTGAGTGTGAGTGGGCGCGCTGATCCTGCCACCAATTGCCGGCCATGCTGCTTTAATGACTGATCGCTAATGGCCAGCTTTACTCATTAACAGAAAGTTTGTTTTGTTGATATTGTTGTGCTTGTTATCGGAAATGACTTGATAAGTTGACCACAGTGAATACCGTAATTAATTTGCTAATGCTTCTGTTATTGTTATGATTGTAAAGCGTATTTCAAGTCATTGAAATTGTAGCGTGAAATTCGGATAAATCCAATTCAGAAAAAATATCCTTAACATTTTGACTTAGGTCTTTATTTTATTTGAAAAAGTTTCAGAATTGAAAGTTTGAAGTTACGCGACACTTTTGGTGAAATTATTTAAACACTATCTTACTAGTACAGAACCTTAGTTTTTGCAGTAGGCGGAGCGTATTGTTGTTAATTCGTAGGCGTTACCCCTGACTGTGGCGTCAGAGCCACAAGGTTATGTTACTCATTGCTCGGCTTAATCTAATTCGAATGCTTTTCTTACATAAACAAAGAATCTTTGTAAGTTACCCAGGGCTAATTCTTGCATTTCTTCAATCTGTCCGTAGGCTGTAGACATTATTTACATATTATCAGCTCAACAAAGTTCACAAAAGTTTTCCTTTTGGTAACTCACCTATAGAATAAATTCATTTCTTGCATTGTAGTCGCAGTTATTACTTGTTTAGAAGTAGATTCTCGGGCTGTTTGTGAAAATAGGTATTAGGCAGGCAGCACAGTTTTATAGGCTGAATTTTTCTAAATACGTGGGATACAGATACAATTTCTGAATTATCTCAGGATACTTAGTTAAGTGTGTAACTTCCTAGATTATTAGCTTTCCTCTCGATTGTCCGGTACTTAATGATGTTGCGATCGCTTCCTCGACACAAAGACTTATTTATATGCATTATTAATTAAGTAGGTAGGTACCTACATATTACTATTCACACTGACAAAAATGATTGTTGGTAATTTTCTGCAGAACTACGATAAAGAAACTAATGTTTTACTTCGAAAATATCCTAAATGGCATGAAAGCAAAATCCATGGTCTTTGGCTCACAATTTATTTTCCGAACCAGAATTTTAAAGAATATTGAATGCTTACTGCTTAGGATATTTATGAACACTCGACCATTCCTTGTTTATGTCGAATCTATAAAATATCTTTATCTAAATTAAGGGTTAGCCTTACAAGCATTTTTCACAACTTATATCCCCTTATTCATAAACGTCTCCTAACTAAGCAAACCAGTAAGTATCGTTTGTTCCTTTCGGTCTTATAGACGGGTATTTCTCATATAGGTACATTTGTGAGTTGTCACAACCACGTACAGAAAGTTAACGTTACCTAGATTTAATTTTCTGTATTTTATATTTAAACGGAAAGCTGGACGCAGGAGCTACTTCACAAATTAGTATCAAAATGTTTGTCTTCCCGCAGGCCTAGTGAAGATGTCATCGTATTAAGATAACTGATAAGTCACGTGACCATAGTAATGTATGGAAACGGTCACGTGACTTATCGTTCGAATCTGTCATTCTCATACATTTATTACTTGTCACTTATCGTATACGATTGCAGAATGGCATATTGGCTAAGGCTGCTGGAAACCCTTAACATTCAAACATGGACACAGCTGCCAAAATAATATGAAATACCTAGATATACATGTCTGCTACACCATCCACTGAAAACCTTGAACGAGGTGAATTGCTAGGTTATACTGAACAACTTTTACTATAAAGCTAAACCAGAAATCTTAAAAAAAAATTTTACTCTATCATACAAAATGTTTTTTTTTAGATTTCGTGATTGGCCCCATAGTAAAATTTGTTCAGTATAGCCTACTAGATTACCCCGTTCAGGGTTTTCAGTGGTAGTGTAACCAGGGATCGAATACAGGTTTTTTCTCCATACAAAAGAACGGTTCGAATTCCGTTCTTTTTCGTTCTTCGGTTTATATTTTTTTAGTTAATGGAGCAATTCAAAAATATGATATTCATAATTACATATAATGTTGAATACTACATAAAGAGTGTAATAGTATTTTATGCAACCCTTGTTTAAGAGAGGTCAAAAAAGGTAAGTGGCGTGGGTAACAATTTGAGGCGGAGCCGAAAATTGTTATTAAAGACGTCACGAGCATTTTTTGCCTCAGTTAAACAATGTTGCATACAATACTTTTTCTATGACCACACATTTATTTTCAAATAAAATTGTAAATTTTAGAAATATTTTTAGTCAAACACACTATTATTAATCATCATCAATAATCAATCACTATTATTGATGTCAAGGTTGAGCGGGAGACGTCAAAATTAAAATAGAAAGCTCCTCTATGGTTTACTATTCATCAGAATTTTTTTTAATTAGTTGGCAGCCATGTATTTCATTATTTAAGTCTTGTAAACCCGAATGCGTTTATAGGGAATAGGCAATATAGACTTAAATATCTGGACATCTGTATGGTAGGGGCTTAATGGTGTGTTCACAACGGTCACAACCATGTAAATGACAAATAAAAGTACGGGACAAGAAAAAACATTTTAAAATATTGAGTTATTTCGAGGTTTTTCTAAAAAACTGGTTCCGATCCCTGAGTGTAACACTTTATATTGATAAATTAACACGTTCGCCTCCGGTACTGTTTCCCTAAGTGCTTATACTATGCCGATCGAAATTGTCTGATAAGTAGAAATCCTATGCCAGTGACACGCATGTGTGATCGAAAAGACTGTACTCCTATGCCGGCGACACACACTTGTGTCAAAAATGTTCGTATTTCGATGCGACTGGCATAGGAGTGAGAACTTGATTAATGCTAGTGGCATAAGAATGAGATTACTTTGAACACGTATGTGTGTAACCGGCATAGGAATACAGTTTTTTCGGTCCCATATGTGTGTCACCGGCGTCGAACGTGTTAATCGTTTATTGTTATCGGCTTGCTACATTAGGAGACATTTATCAATAAAAGGGTTAGCCAGTCATCATCGTCCCCAGGTGAACAACGTGGACGAGGTGCTGGAGCGGCACAGTGACTTCCTGGAGCAGTGCCTCGGAGACTGCATGCTCACCAGCCCGCAGCTGCTGAAGGCCGTCACCACGCTCTGCCAGGTCTGCGTGCAGTTCTGCGCCTTCATACAGGTATGTGATGCTGGTTGACATTTCACCCTTATGTTTAACTACAAACGAGTCTTAATATAGTCTAAGCTACGTTTTATTTTATCCTGACGAGGATTTTATTTGGGCATGACGTTACACCCGTTGTCGTTAAAATATCAGTAATAATCGTGAAGGTATAAATGAATATATTTCTCCCTTTTTAACACTTTGCAGTACGCTTATACTGCCGCACTAACTCAAAAAGACGCATCTCTCATAGTTGTTCTATGGGAGATGCGTCGTTTTTAGTTAGCACTTCAACGTGTTAAGTGACAATTACACTTGGTCGTTCCCTGCATGCGGTCGCCGAATCGAAGTACGAGGTTACCGACATTCTTTACATGTGACGAACGACTAAGTGTAATTGCCCCCCCTTATGCTCAATCTGTAGATTTTTACCTTATTTCTATTATATATTATTACATTATTAGGCCGATTGCAGAAACCGATGGGATTATCCTTTGATATTTAAGTGTCCCTAGTAGACACAAGCATAATTTTTTTCTTGACTTTATTATGTATCAATTACCACAATGATTGCTCTTATTTAATTTCGCCTTTTTGAATTGCATACACTTATTCAAACAAATTTACAACTTGTTGTTATTCACTTATTTTTTAGATCCTCCCAAGAATGTTAATATTTTTTTTTAATTTAGCCGTGTTATTATGATAATTTTACACTACAATTTGGCGTAGTTTAGCGAAAAAGAACCAACCTATAAAAAGCTGATATATGGATTAAAGAACGTCAAAATTTCGTTCATTATTTTTTTCTAAAAATACAGGTTCAGGTTTTACATGTATGTAGTATTGGGCATATTGAATCGAACACTGTTCGTTGAATAGGGCAAAGTTTGACCGCAAAAATATCAGATACAATCTTATTTTATAATGATATCAGAGTGTGTCACATATTTTGGCGGTCTTCATAGCTCAAGATACTATTGCCGGTGACTGTAAAATAAATCTGTGGTGAGTGATATGAGTTGCAAGAGTTTGTACAATAAACTATGATATAGCACATATCATTTAATTACCTTTGCATTTACGATCTGTGTTTTGAATGTATTATTTCCCAACCATGGTGTTGAATGAAATCACACTGTACAAAGTGTAGGTACAGGATAGTAATAGTACATTTCGATGCAAGTGCAAAAAAAAATTTCCTAACTAGTGCGGAAAAGTAAACTTTGCGCACGCTTGGCGTGCGTTAATTTCTCTTTTTAAGGCACTTGTTATGAAAAAAGTCGTTCGATACACGTGTAAAAACTGCTTCTTAACTCGGGTGAATGTCGCCCTCGTTTCAGTCGGGCTCCAACTTCCCCCTCGTCGAAAAAAAATGTTTTTGCACTTGCCTCGAAATGTACTATTTTACACGTGTATCGAACGACTTTTTTCATAACCAGACCAGTGCCTTGAAAAGAGAAATTTACACTATTTAAGTAAAGTTTACTTTTCCGCACCAGTTAGGAAATAGTACATTTCCTAACTAGTGCGGGAAAACTTTTTTTCGGCGAGGGTGAAACGAGGGCGACAATCACCCGAGTTAAAAAAAGTTTTTGCACGTGTAAGGGACGATTTTTTTCATAACAAGTGCGTCAAAAAGAGAAATTACCGCGCGCGAAGCGTGCGCAAAGTTAGTTTTTGCGCACTAGTTAGGAAAAATATTTTTCATCACACTTGCTTTCTAAGCGCGCCATTGCTCTTGCATACATCGCGGGAGTTCTAGAAAAGTGAAACTCCCTAGGGAGTTGTGGAAATGTTAGTACGTCGTTTAATAATATTTTCTCTTAAAATTTAATTTTTTTGTCAACAAGTGTGATGTAAAACTTTGCATGAATCTTGGTCGGTAAGTGGAATACTCTCGTTAGTAATTCCGTACTTACCTCCCTTGATGCACAATATACTAATGTACACATTTTACAAGTTAAAGGCCAGTTGCTGCAACTACATTTAAAATTTCACAGCAGATTACTATAAAATGCCCTAAACAGATGGTTTGTCACAACCTACCCTTACATTTTTGATTCAATAAAAAGATATGACTTTGTCATATGCGTTTATAGTAAACCGCTTATTCAAACGGCCTTATTCATAAAAAGTTACGCGCCCGCTGATGGGTCGTTGTTGACCGGATGGCTAAAAACGTTATTCATAAACGTTCAATAGCGCTATTCAGCCGCTCAAACCTACTATAAATCCCCCGAAAGTTATAGAGCCGAGGACCCTTCTATAACGGTCTTATAACTTCTTATTTAACAAGATGGCTGCCAAAATTTTGATCAGCTGATTTTTGACAGGTGCATAACCATGCGTTTAAAGTAGGCAGAAGAGAAAAGATAAAGGTATGAAAGTCTGATTTGGTGTATAGTTTTTTATATCGTCTATTCATCTGATTATTATTAAATATGTATCCAGAGATACTTAATTATATTTAGATAGGTATTTAAAATAAATATCCGATGATTTATTGTAAGTAGTTACGCAGTTTCGATTTTCTCTACATGCAACATTACACGAATTAGAAATGGTGGGAAAACTAATCTCCAACTTTTTTAATTTAAAATTTTGTTGATAGTTTTTCAACCATTTCAACTTCAACGTCAATACGCAGTAAGACTCCATCATGCAGGCCTTAAACGCTATTGATGCCATAAATAATTTGTGTAATCCGCCGCGGCGTCCAAAAATATATAACATAAGGGCAGATCCCATTGAGGATCTGCCCGATGTTGAATTTAGGCGGTGATACCGCTTTAATAAGGCGACTGTTTTGTATATAGTAGAGTTGGTGAAAGAAGACCTGAAGAAAGATCGCAGAGGAGCTGGCCTCACACCAGAACTTCAGGTTCTAACTGCAATTAGGTGTTGGGGTCGCAAGGAAGTAAATATTTATTTATTACTTACCCGTACTACTAACTGCCCATACCTAGGTACTAACTAGCCATACAATTATGTTTCGTTATCTGACCGTCATCGCAAGTACCTAATCATAAAGCTAACTGTTTTGATTAGTTACCTAGGTAAAAGAATACGTAGTAAGTACCTAATAATTTCAGGTTCAAGATGATGATAATATAATTATTTGAGATAAAAGTAAGTAACAAGGAATTAGGAAATATTTGCGAATTCCCGCCAGACAGCTGTCAAACTTTTTTTTAATTTGCGGTGAGACCACATTTTTGTCTATGATTTTGTCAAGGCGCCAACATAACGCGTCTAATCCGTTCAACAGCGGCTCAACAGTTATCGGAGAGATATTGAGCGTTTATGAATAACTCTTCTTATAAACCGTTCAACAAGACTTATCGGCTCGATAACTATTGGGCCCCTCAAACCTTCAACAAGGAATTTTTATGAATAAGGCCGAAAGACTATAATTTTATTTAGTTGCTCCCAAGTGCCGCTTTATTTTGCAGGCGCAACATTTTAACTACATTATGTTTCGCTTGTTGACCTTGTTGTAATAGATATATAAAGTAGAGTGAAATAAAAAAACTGGCACGAGTCAAGTATGAAGTTGTCCGTACTATATTTCTCAAATAGTCCACGTGAGGGAGACATATGAACCTGGCGTAAAGTCGCCGCCAATAGAAATGTTAATATACGAATAATGTACCTATAAACAAACTAATAACGCGTGATTACAAAAAAATGAGAATCATATTCCCTAGACCTCAAAATTAAACTAGTCACATAAATGACATAGTTTGTTCATGAACTTGTAGCGATATCTCAGAGGTTCTTAAAATTAGCTTTCTTAATTTTTTTAAGTATTTCCGTTTTTGACGAAATGAAGTTGAAAGAATAAACTGTAAAAAATGTCTTGGACATATTTAAATTTCAAACTTAAACATAGAAGAAACCTAAGTAAATAGGGAAATTTCATTAATAAAAGTGTTTGCTTATCCTCTCCTTATAGAATCCTTACATCCCTGGCAACAGCTTACAGAAATGGTAACAGCAAATCAGCAAACATAATTACCAAGGAAAGACTAAACAAACAGAATTGTAATTTTAATCATTATGATTCCACCAGCCCACGAGTTGCCATAAAAAAAATAAGTTTTTACATGGCTCCCATGCTTGTTGATGTTTTAAAAACATTGGTTTAGAATGTAGCAAGACGAAAAGAAAACCAGAATACTTTGATCTGTAAAAATATTTTTTTCTTCACAGTCTTACTGGATGACTTGAAATTATAGAAAAAAAAAGGTTAATTTCATCAAGGAGTGGAAATCCAAAACCTCAAATATTTTTAACCATCTTGTTGTATGGGAGATTTTTTTTCATTAATGTATTAATTTAGTATTTAAACAATTGGAAATTTGAAATTTTTGTGCAGTTGTGTAAATGGGTCAAAACATATGTACCCAAAAGAAAAAAAGAAGCCGTCCAACACTCTTGTCCAGACATTGGGTTTAACATTTGACGAAAATCTTACCATGAACCGTATCTTAAATTCTATTAATGGTGTCGTAAATAGCCGTTACGTGTAAATAGCCTAAGGACATCCAATCATTAAAAATAATAAACAAGATATATTTTTTACGCCTCTGAATCAATTCTCATTTTTTGTTATCACCCGTTAATAGAAATAATCATATCCTAACGCGATTTTATTGTTTCAATTGTTTAGGATAATGATGTGGCAAGAGTTCATGAAATAGCACATGAATTCAGCAGTATTTGATAATGTAAAAAGGAAAAAAAAAATGATTCAAAGTTTGTTTACAATGTTCGCAATTTCTATTAGCGGGGTCTAGCTGTAGCTACAAGTAAATACACCAAAGCTAGCACGAATGAGATGTGACAGAACGTATCTATGTTTAGATGTCAAAATGTCAATAGGTTAGTATAGTACATACGACCGCATACACACAATTATACACACTTAATAGCTACGAGTAAATAAACAAATATCATTTATTTATTTAGCTATTAAGGACATCAACAGTAATTACAAATTACTTAATCTATGAATATAAACAGTAAACAAAATCTTTTTTTCCATTCGTTCCAGCTTTGGTGTATTTACCTGTAATTAATAAATAACGACATTTTATCTTATTTGATTCCTGAAACCAGTAACCAAGAATGTAGGGTTCCATGTATAGTTTGTAATTCAGCTATTTTGTTATTCATTATAATACGACAAATTAGCATTAGAATTATTATTTGAACAACTCCAATAAAACATAATTAAATTATGATGCAAATAATAATTCTTAGAGACATTAATACAATACTTTTTTTTACTATTTAAACAATAATAAATGCGAGCGTTGAGGTAAGACGTCCCACTTTGTCGCTTGCTATAAGTGCGCTAGACATTTAATTCGTATAAAGATACAATTCCCTACTTATGTAGGCGACAAAGTGGGGCGTTTTTCTACAACGCTCATATATTTACAAAATAATATTTATTTATTCTGTGTATTTTTGTAGTTGCTTCAGTGGAGGATAGATGTACGAAATAACAAAAAATGTGTACTTACTATTATTCTACTAGTTTTGATGACACTTATTTTAATGGAAGTGTTTTATCAACACTATATATATAGCTGAGTAATCTTATATGACACCTATCACCCATCGCGTAGATGTCGTTTCTAACATGATTTTTTTGTGTTTTCTTTTAACGCTACCGATACACGTTAATTGGCAAGGAGATGCACAAGTACTTCGTGGATGCAGAGCTAAACAGTATGCTCGGATCAGCGTATGACAGTTCAGACTATAGCGAGGTATTGCCAACGTCACTAGACATCGAGTTGTCACTAGCACTCGAGTTACATGCACTTAACACGAGTTTGGAGACCATTTCATGATAAAACAGTGTGGATGTGAATACAGCCGATAATACGTCACTGTTTATACAGGCAGTCGCCATCAGATAAATCGGAGCGATCACAGTGTGTAATCATATTTGAACAGGATGCTTACCCAAGTTGCCAATCGCTAACGCTTAATCGTCAATCGTAAACGAAAGGCAGCTAACTGTTTGTCGCACTAATATGACAGAGTGACAGGGAAGGAAAACTACGATACGCTACCAAGCGCTAGCGATTGGCAACTTGGCTAAGCAAGCACCCAGGATGCTTAGCCAAGTTGCAAATCGCTAACGCTTATTAGTTTTCCCTCACTGTCGCTCTTTCATATTAGTGCGACAAAGACAGATTCCTTTCGTTTATGATTGACGATTAAGCGTTAGCGATTGGCAACTTGTCTAAGCACCCAGGCACTCTAAAGTCATGACAATAAGAGTTGTGCTGAGATGTTTGTGAGCACCCTGTCCACACCGATGTATCTGATGATGACGGTACATATCGTGTTTACACCATTTTAAATGTCCTGTCATTGGCTTGATTTCAAGCAAAGGATAGAAAATGGTAAATTGTAAATCCGCAAATCTCGAGTACTTGTCTGTCACTCTAATGTTTGCCTTCGTTGGATTGACAGAGACAAATCCTCGAAATTTAAGAGTGTCGAAGTTCGCGGGAGTAGGCCTGATTTTATATCCAAATCATCGGCTGTGTTCACTACTTGTTATTAGAGCTCTGTCACGTGTAATGCTTCCATGTAGTATTTGTGATTGATGTCAAAATCATTAATGTACGCTTGTTACTTTACTTTCATGACTTTTCTCCTATAGAGCACCGTAAGTATCACACATCGATTTAAAATGTCATATCTTGTAACTAATGTATATACGAAGCTTATGATGTCGCCTTTTTCATGTATCTTTTTCAGTATTACTTAATTAACTGTAGCAGATTATATGTTTCTCTTTAATTTTATATAAACTTAGCTCCGTTAATAATGTAAATGAGTAAATGACTCAGCTTTATTCTATGAATAAGTATCGCAGAATAGCAATTAACACGTTCGCCCCCGGTACTGTTTCACGAAATCCTAATACTACACCGATAGAAATTTTCTTATTAGAACTCCTATGCCAGTGACACGCATGTGTGACCGAAATGATTGTACTCCTATGCCGGCGACACAACACTTGTGTCAAAAATTATCGTATTTCCATGCGACTGGCACATGAGTA
Source organism: Thaumatotibia leucotreta (assembly GCA_025490895.1). Classification (NCBI taxonomy): domain Eukaryota; kingdom Metazoa; phylum Arthropoda; class Insecta; order Lepidoptera; family Tortricidae; genus Thaumatotibia; species Thaumatotibia leucotreta. Next base: position 25,921 of record JALPQI010009058.1, read on the forward strand.
AGAACTTGATTTATGCTAGTGGCACTAGAGTACGGTAAATTTGATCACGTATGTGTGTCACTGGCATAAGAGTCAGAATTTTTTGATCACAGACGCTGTGTCACCGGCGTCGAACGTGTTAAATTCTGTTGAAGAACAACGTACATTGATATACTCGTACAGTTTTTCGGTAGATCTCAAGTAGGATTCCGTACTAACGGTTTCACGTATTTAGCGTTGAAAATGTCGGAAAAAATCAAATTGTTTTTTTCGGGAATGTATGAAAATTTCGTTTTTTTCGGGTTTTTACAGAAATAATCAATGTCACTGTCACTCCTTGCCATCTGTTTCAATTGATTTGTCCTCGGTGACATCGCGTTCTCCTGGTATAAGTTAAAATTAGACCTAATTTTCCTTGGTTTAGAGTTGAAAATTAAAGTGGAAAATTTCATTAATTGTTTCGAAAATAATCCGGAAAAAACGAGCTGTTTGGAAAGAAACGGGATTTAATCCGGAAATTTTCAACGCTACACGTATTACTTCGGGAAGAATATTATAAAGACACATTTGAACTTCGGTGTCCCAGGAGCCTGGTTGCGGGGGGCCAGCCGGAGGGGGCTCAGCCGACTCGTTCTCACGCTCCGTGTCCCGCTACGCCCTCCGATTCACGGCCGCCCTGCTCTCCGTGCTCGCCATCACGGATCAGATGGTGCGGGACACTAACGCGAATAAGCTGCTCAACATATCGTCCAGGTACGAGATATATGGGTTTTTAGGTACATTATTATCACTACATAGTATAAAGTTCACTTTTTCTGTCCCTATGTCCCTTTGTACGCTTAAATATTTAAAACTACGCAACGGATTTTGATGAGTTTTTTTTAATAGGTAGAGTAATTCAAGAGGAAGGTTTTTATGTAGGTATAGTACCCGTGCGAAGCCGGAATGGGTCGCTAGTAGACTATAATGTACGGGTACTCGTTATGTCTCCGTGTCTACGCGCTATCAGTGCTCGCCGGCACGGATCAGATGGTGCGACACCAAATGCTAATAAATAATAAATAAATATCTTGGATATCTCACACGTATCGACCTAGTCCCACGGTAAGCAAAGTCAAAGTCAAATGATTCTTTATTCCAATTGGAATAGCAACATACTCTTTTGAATGGTCTGATTTTAATTACATACAATTAAAACTACTTCCGGTTCTAACCCTACACCACTGACCCCGAGAAGGACCGGTAAGAAACTTTGCGAGATTAAAAAAAAAGAACTAATACATAAAATTGATTTTAAATAAATCGAATAATAATAATATAGATAGTTCCACGAGAGTTGAGGTCACGCACACATCAACATAATGTCATGTAAACACACGGAGAATTTGAAATTAGTGTTTTTTTTTCGTACTGACGGCAAACCCAATTGCAACTGTAAGATTGACCAAAAATCAAGGGATTTGCTACAATATATTGACGCAAGTCATTAATTCATTCACTACATTTTTTGCAATTAGTACTTCATTTGGATGTGTATGTAATCATTCACCTCAACTCTGATGAAATTACTAATGTGTCACCGGTGAGATCAATTTTGTGTGGGGGCAATATTGTAGGTCTACAGTGGGCAGTTATCATGCCATGCTTATGGGGCATCCGTCCAATGACTAACCACTGTCGTGACCGCAACTCATACTTATTCGTATTTTTAGATTAAACTTCAACACATACTACGCAAAGCAGCTGGAGAAGTTCTGCAGCGACGACAAAATGCTCGACGGAGGTGATAAGAAGGTCGCCTCCTAGCATCGGGCCGTGCGCTCGCACAGCAAGCTCATCACCCCGGTGTGAACGACGGCTAGCGTTATCTGTCTCTCTATCGCCTTTCCCCGTTATTCATTAACGTTTGTTAACTTAACAAGCCGCTAATAATTGCTTGTCCCTTTCGGCCTTAACCATGTGTCCATAAGAGCAACAGTGACAATTATTAGCGACTTGTTAAGTTAACAAACGTTTATAAATAAGGGGGTTTGTCTATACACAACATTGTTAACTGAGCAATTGTGACCTTTATTATAATGTGATGCGCTTAAAGTGCCCGAGTGGTCAGTTAAGTTTATTGGCGATGGTACTAGAGAGAAGTAGATGACTAAGATTCTTGATAAAGGCGATGCAGTTCTGGCCCAGGCTAATGTTTTCGAAAGTTGTCTACATACTTTTTAGGCTATTGTTGTTTGAACCATCCTCTTCAGGCACAATTTCATTTGTATTATGACTCAAAAAGTACCCGTTTTTTATTATTTTATTTTGTATTTATTGGACTATGAAATAACTCAAGTAATAATACAATACAGATTGTTAACTATTAGGGTGTAAAGTACATTTTACGCAGTTATTAAACAAGATTGTCGGTTATCATTATCAATCAGGAGTTTCACGCATTTTCACGGAACGGCCAAATTTCACTTCGAACGTACAATTAGTTTCAATTGCATTTTCGATGCTAAAATTCATTGTGTTTAATCTAGATGAACTATCCGAAATATCCGTGAAAATACGATGGGCAAGGATTGTGCGCTATCGCTCTTATAGAATTATAGGTGTATCGCAGTCGTTGAATAATAAAAAATGACAGCGTTAGAAAGTAGTTCAAGTTCATACATACCAATAGTATATGAGCTACGTTCCAGCCTTCTTTACACTTTTCTTTACCTTCTTTACACTTGAACCCACTTGTCAGAGACCGATAGAGATCGGTTCATTCATTCTCGAAGACGAGTGCGTTGGTTCGTATTGTTCTGTCATTTAGGGGTTAGTTTTGACAAGTCTGTACGTCTTCATGAGTGAAATGATCTATATGTACTCTTTTAAAGTCTCAACTGCATGGTGTTACCCTGCAAAATAGGCAAAGTCGCAAGTTATTTTTTTTGCTTTAGAATGTAGCTTTGTCAAACTGTGTTTACGATTTGTCTGAAACCGTGTAACAATACTAAATAAAACACCTCAAAACGAATATTGTCCTCAGTTATATCGTATTTGTCATAGTGATTAGTATTTATGAGGAAAGTCAGGTTTAACGTTTTACCAAAAATACATACTCACAAAACTTTATTGTGGCAAGGATAATTTCTTTCCGATTAGAATGAAAAGGTATAAAATCACTCGTATATTTAGTGGATTAACGTGTAGGCCTAACTAAATACTCAGTATAGAAATGAAGTATCACAATTACTAACTAAATAATAGTAATTAGAATAAGAGTTATCCTCTAGAGAATCTCCTACATAATTATAAAACGTTCAACATATGACGCAAACCCAGCAGTTTCGGTACAAATTAATCGCATAAGAATCTCCGTAATACAATTACAATATTTCTATAACGTTTCACGAAATGCAACATGTTTTTCTCATATTTTTAGGAAATTGTAAACAATTATTAAATTCGACGTGAATTTGAAATTGGAAAACAATTACAGTATTTTTGATATTAAATTCAGTATTCTATCATAACATGACTACCGTTAACGTTGCACATATTAATCGAAATTATAAACTAAGTCACAAACTAACTTGCCATTGTAGTTAATACTCGTATGTAAATATTATAAATGTTTGGATCTGTTGTGAAATGTTCTTCCACATTTTCGTGTTCGATGTAATTTACAATATTTATTCCATAAAATTTTACTTCCTAAAAGTATTAATGAGGGCACAATTTTTTAAAAGAAATCTAATGGGATTTTTCTTACATCGTCGTTTTAACGTAAATTGGTATTAAAAATAAGTTTCAGTTATGTTTTACCTATATGAAGTTATATTCCATTGGCATTAATATTGAAAATAACTAACCCCCTTATTCGTAAACATCTCCGAAATAATAATCCTAAATAAATTATTTATAATTCTTACAGATAAGAATGAAAGGGATAATCAACACTTATCAGCAGTTAGGGTACGGGGGTTAGTACAGAAACAGGCATTTATTAGAGGTTGAATTGTGTATACATTCATTGGCTGTGCATTATTGTGACAACTGATTAGTTATTCTAGAATTGTGTTGTTTAGCTTACTCCTGTTTTGACCATTGTGCCATTATTTCTGTTACTCGTTAAATTGTTGTTTGTAACAGTACTGTGTAGTCGTTTGCGCCTCTGCGTCTATTGTTCTCGTCAAGTAGGTTTTTAACATTTACGACGCCATGACAAATAAAAAAGCTGTCAGACGTCACGCCACCGGAGTGTCAAATTGATTTTTTTTATTTAAGCTCGTGCGTGTAGGTAGGTCTATAATCTCTTGCTCTATAGACCGTGACTTAACCCCTCGTATGCTTCCTGTCAAATTATGTTACTGTAAAAATGACCTTGACACTTAAAACAATAGATTGAAATTCCCACGCACGGATCCGTGTCTAAGCATACGAGGGGTTAATTGATACTTTGCGTTGGACCTGCGGTGCCGATATATTAGTCATCGGCTGCGACCATATATAACATGGACGTCTAACGCCAGCTCAAAAATGCCCCCAAACACAATTGTTCAATTGTGCCAAGATGGGCAGGACAAAGCGCTTTTCTTAACACCACGCATATTTCAGCGCAACATCTTTGACAAATGTTTATTGAATATAGCCAATCAAAACTTTGACGTACCAATCGCAACTATTTATAAATGGCGGTTCATGTTTTATAGGTTGATATTGAAATTTACTATCGTGATTGATTGAAGAGGGGGTGACACTTGTCAACTAAAATTAAAGACCGTTTTTGAAATGCAATTTAGTATGGCGTGCGGCTTCCATGTTTTATTTGTTCGTAGGTCATCGGCGTCCAAAATATTGTGTTACCCATGTATAAACATGGGTATAGGTTATGGTATGAGAGTTGAGGCCACGCACACATCAACATTTGTGTAAACACACGGGGAATTTGAAATTAGTGTTCTTTTTTCGTACTCACAGCAAACCCGATTGCAACTGTAAGATTGACCAAAAAGTTTGTTCAAGGGATTTCCTTCAATATATTGACGCAAGTCATTCATTCATTCATTTTTTGCAATTAGTACTTCATTTGGATGTGTGTGTAATCATTCACCTCAACTCTAGAGCTGATACCTATAGTAGGATCCATGAAAGCTCTCTTCATACGAAGCAATTATTTAAGACCTTATTCTGTATTGAAAAAACTGCATTTGAAATATTTGTATTTGTTTTATCTCAATGTGTTCTCAATCTCAATCAGCATGGTTTTGCAAGTACATTTCGATACCTCCTACGTATACTGGTGCAAGTGACATTTTTACCATTTTCGTTTTTTTGCATATTTGGGTTCAAAATACTTATATCTACAAGCTATAAAAATTTTGTGGCGAAATTACCGCTAGTTTTTGAAATAAAGTGGCGTATACTGATATAACTAACACCTTTTTTTTGGTTCGAACGTCGTATACTGAGCTAAGTGACTTGTACCACTATACGCAGTACACTTATCGCCGCGGGCGGAAGTTATACCAGTATGCGCGGGCAACACTCTAAAATCTACACATAAAAGTAGGCTCTATTGCTTATTATTTAGCAATATTGTTGTTATTTGATTAGTTGTTATGTTAAATTAAATGAATTATGCGTAACCTACCTACCTAACTAAATATAAAAAAATAGTAGATTACTGCTTGCCAGCTAAGCTAATATAGATAGCTGAATATTAGCAAGGCCGAATACGAATACGAATCTGGCCAGCAATTAGGTAGTGTGTTTTTCAAATATGTAATAACACAGCAACACAACTTACGTTTTTTAATTTTCCCACATTTTTTTTCATAACCGTCTTATGTATTTCGAGTGTCCCGTGTTCAATAACAATATATTAGAAGTACATCAATGTAGAAGCTTAGACAGAGCGCTTGCCTGCTAACCGCCTTATATATGTACGGACGGATAAGACCGAAAGTGACAAACTATGTTTATCGGAACGCTAAGTCAAGGAGTAAGAAGATACCGACGGCTGCTCATAAGCATACATAATTATTATTTGCGAGCCGATATTAAGAATTCTAATTACTAAATGGAATCAGAGCTTACAATATTCCCTTTGGTCCATGTTGAATAACAAGTGGGTAATATTCGTAACCATTTAAATTGTTTTCTAATTCATATATAATGTCTTTAATAATATCGTCTTCTCAAACCTACCACCAGTATTGGATGGACGAAAGACACGTCGTTTATAATTTTAAGTCTGATAACCCAGACAGTAAAAACAGTATAATTATCAGCTACTTATAAAGACAATGAATTTTGACATACTTATCTACACTAAAACGAAAGAAGCCTACTTAGTAGTTCCAATATATACTTCTTTTAATTTGAATCTTAAATTCATTACTAAGTAGTTACGTCTTACTGTACGCACCTAAGAAGTATTGAAGTATGGCATCGAATTCGTGTATAATATTTATTTTGTAAAAGCAACGCCGAAATATTTATGTTGATGTTATTTTTTCATTTTTTTTTATGTTGGCACAACAAAGTGGCTCCACTCCACCTGATCGTAAGTGAAAAGTAGAGCCCAAATCGCTTCAATTGTTATATTGCCCTTTGATGTTGTAAGACATGTCTTGATTACTTGAAATTAAAACTATGTGTTTGTTTCAAGACTTTCTTCCAGTAACCATTAATCCGGTAGGACACTAAGAATAATAAAAATTACACTTATTTAAAAATGATGGTAAATCAGTTTTATTTTTCTTATTTTAAGCGTTTATTTTTCTTTGTATTTATATACTATTAGACTTCCTGCAATGCCCATAACATACAAAAAAAGCTTCAACGTATACTGGTACATGATTTTGATTAATCAATTTAGGCGTATACTGGTACAAGTGACAAATTAGGCGAAAACTAACCAATAAAAAACATCAGAGCAACAATTCTGGTTTGTTTAGATATTTACGGTGCATGATACAAAATATACATCAAAGGCACTAAAAATATATCCGTATTCATCGAGTCATAGTATACTATGTATACGGTAGTTGTATCAGTTCATCAAAAACAAGAACTCGTAAATTTCACGTATACTGGTGTAACTACCATTTTTTCAAAAACTACTAATTATTTAAAAAAAGTAAATATGTAGATCGTATTAAAATGTATTTGTTATAAATTCTTGAAAATATCACGAAATTATTTCATTGTATGAGCTAGTTACAGAACTTTGTACCTTTGAACAGCTCTCCTGGAAAATGATGATTTTGCACTTGCACCAGTATACGTAGGAGGTATCGATTTCGAATTGTTTTATCATTAAAATCTCGTTTTATTCTGCAATATTGTTAGTATTATGTAAATAGTTTTCTTTATTGGGATTCTAATAAACCAATTTAACAACTTCTATCCTCGCATTTTTATTTCGATGGAATACACAATGAAACTACAATTGGACCTTGAATTATTCTATTTTCATGTATAACAGACTTTTAAATACAATTTACTTCATGTAACATTCAAATTGGTTATTATAATAAAGCAAATCACACATCTCGTCTATAGATAACAATAAATACAGTGGAATACTCGCTAGACTACGTTTTAAGTAAAACAAATAAATTACAAATGTGTAGACATGACACCGAATGACTCGACCGTGTAGACGCTAGCACAGCTAGCGAGATATCACTTTAACAAACGAGGAACTTACTTTCGAAAATAAAGCGTCGAATAATGTGTTAACCTCTCATACATTAATGAAATAAAAAAACAATTACTGACATCACTAGACTAACCCTGTATGCAAAACAAGTACCACATTCATGCTACACCCACGAATGAAAACACAAGCGGACACGACTGGTATCAAATAGAGGTCACGCACAATAGCAAAAACATTATCGAAAACTCATCAACAATCAGCCCTAGAAATATCAATACATGCCTAAAATACGAGTACATTTAGTACTTAATATCACTGTTTTACAATAACAATGAGTAAATTACAATCACCTGGTGTTAACCTAATGAATTTGCATACATACCATGGTAACTGACAAAGCAATTCGTGCAAAATAACTATCAATTATGGTAGAATACTTAAATCGATTTGTGATTAAGAAAACAGCAATAAAGCATGTATGAAATTTGCTTATCAAAGTATTATCCTATAGCAAAGATACATTTTAAACTCCTTGTCCCTGAGGTATATGACCGAAATCACTTTTAACCAGTTCTTAAGTACTTTATAATGAATGGGCGACTAAAAGAAATAATCACCCAGATATTTATTGCAAGTTGTGACTAAATAACTCGAATTTTATTGGCACTTAATTTCTTAGAACTTCTATAACAAACATATAAAATTCATCCAATTTTCGCACTTAAAATCATCAGAAATATTGCAAGTATCAAACAATCAACAATAATCAGAAACATTTGTTCGTCCAATAAAATTGCACGGATTTATTAACAGTGCCACATTCAATAAGTGCATATAAATACGGCTAACATGCAGTCTGTTTTAAATATGACTTTGGTTTTATCTTTTGAGCATGTTAGCATCGCTATTACAATACTTATGATTTAGCAAAGAGAGCTACACAAATTGTGATTGTAGTAAAGCAATGCTGCAAGTATGGAGCCTAATGCACGTCACGTGTTCGCCTACGCTAGGAGTATGTACATAGTACGGAGCGACCGCTCATTTAACTAATTCAGACTAGAGTCCTCTCCGTCGGCGAAACATCACCACATGTGCGTTTCGCGGATCTCACTGATGATCTGGCCGGCTCGTTGTAAAGCCTGAAAATAAAGATTAGAGCAGATTAATAATTGTGAAATTATGCATTTAAACGATAATTTATTGGCAAAAATATTCGTTTTCCTTATTGACAGACTGTAGTTGTCGGCTTATAAAAGGTTTCCAAAGAGCAATACATGGGTACCTTTATTTTGTTACAATATTACCTACATTGTAGATAAGTAGGTAGTTCAAAGCCATACTACCAAGGTACAATCTACGTTACTACTAATACTGCGTGCTACCTATCTCAACTAACCTCATGAGAATAGATGATAGATACTTAATTTGTCTTTTAGTTGAGAGTAAAAGATGCGAGACTTTTCAAAGTTTGGATGAGATGTACGGTCATGGGTTTCGGCTGTTACCGGTAACTTTTTCAACATAGTAAGTGGAATGTTCCCAAATTGATAATTACTTCACAGTCATATTATAAATTTAACTAAGGTGTTATATTTCAAAATTTACCTTCAAATGGGTCCTTAATCTTTGAGGGTAGATAAAAAATAACACCATGAAATAAAGAAGGTAAAGATCGCTCATAAAAATTCGTTATAAAAGTCGTTCAGTGATTTCAGGCGGTTCTGTGCCCGCATACGTTTGCATTTGTTTAAATGCAAACGTATGGTTGAGTAGACGCCAACGACCAAATCTCTTAAACGCTTGACGCGCCGCCACATGCGCCTCTCGATACTCTACACTAATAATATAAAACATCTTAGGGCTTGTCCATTAATGAAAACATGTCGTAAGCGACACTGTCTTTTCAATACTACTGAGAAAAAAAAGTAGATGTTTTCATGGAATGCTCCATTTGATTATGTTTTAAAAAAGTATGCTGTTCAGCAGAGAGTAACAAAAAATTACAAGTGATTTGTCCGATGACTCCCCCTCAATTTTAAAACTCAGTTCAGTATTTGACATTTGATTATGTTTTAAAAAAGTATGCTGTTCAGCAGAGTAACAAAAAATTACACGTGATTTGTCCGATGACCCCCCCCCCCTCAATTTTCAAACTCAGTTCAGGATTTGACATTTGATTATGTTTTTAAAAAGTATGCTGTTCAGCAGAGTAACAAAAAATTACACAAGATTTGTCCGATGACCCCCCCCCTCAATTTTCAAACTCAGTTCAGGATTTGACATTTGATTATGTTTTAAAAAAGTATGCTGTTCAGCAGAGTAACAAAAAATTACACGTGATTTGTCCGAAGCCCCTTACTGTGGTGATAATTGGTGATTTTTTTCTTGACCCCCGAAAAAAATCACCAATTATCACCACAGTAGGGGGCTTCGGACAAATCACGTGTAATTTTTTGTTACTCTCTGCTAAACAGCTATACAGTATGACGTGATTAATGGACAAACCCATTATAAGTATAAGCCAGTATATAAATACGAACCCTAAGCATGTCAGCGGCCTCCTTCCGCCGCTGCGCGATATGCTCGGACTCGTTGAGCAACGACTCAGCCTGGTCCGACTTGTACAGATGCGTCACCAGCTCAGACTGCAGGTTGTCCTTCACGTAGTTCACCAGGAAGTGCATCACCGCCTTCGGCACGGAGTCCTGGATCGACTTGCGGACGATGTAGAAGTAGGATTTGATAAGTCGCTCTGAAATGGATAAGGGTTAGCTATAATATAAAATATTTTTTCTCAAACATGCAATGAAATATTGTCTTTACGTCGTTGCTTAAAATAGACTCGGAAGTATCGCGTTTAGGGCGTAGTAACTCACTGGGATGGAAATGGAATTTCATAACTCTTTTCAGGCTTTCAGTAACTTTTTTTAAATTCCGACAACATTGTTATTTTTTATTTTATTTCTTTGGATGTTTGAGAAAAGCACTATACATGCCTCGGCGTGAAAACGGATTCCCGGCCTCGTTACCTATCCGGCCTCGCTCGCACGCTCGCTCGGTACATACCAACTTGGTCGGAAATCCTCTTTCCCGGCCTCTGATGTAATGTACTATTTGGTTAAGTCGACAATAATTATTGAGGAACGAAATATGACTTAATCCGAAAGGTTTGAATAGACATATTCTGCACCTCAATAAAATTCAAGTTGTGACTGTGAATCTGCATTGGGCATGGTGCATCACCGTTCCTTAGATTTTATTAAGCAAATTATGGTACTTTTATCAATTGTCAAATGAGTCTTTATACAGACTTTTTTGACAAAAGACCGAGTGGAATGTTATGGCTGACAACACATGTAGTTAGTAACAATGATAATGTTATTTACAAATAGTGCCATGTTCCTACATAATATTATGTGAATAACTAATTTAAATGATGATTATGAATTTTAACTACAACTATTGATTATAGAAAATGTCTGACACCGATATTCATGAATGGTCACGGATAGTCTAGGTATGGATCTAGACATTAAAAATCCGATACTTCTATCTATGAACACTCATTTTCAAATGACAATAGAATAAAGACGACAAAAATAATAGTTTTCATGGAAATAGGGCTGCACAAACTTAAGTTAACAACATTTTATTCATTAGAACAGACATACCACAGATAGCAGCTTATTATAATTTTACTCCAATAGTGGAATTCAGAATTAACTACAAAGAAATGATACTATTATTAAATTTAATTTACTTCAACTTTTATTTAAATTTGATTGAGAAAACGTACATCCTCTAATCTACTTCAAACAACGAACTAAACCTACTGGCTAGCTAACATGCTATGACATTTTTCACATAAAATATGATGCTTTTAATGATGTTGGAAAAAATTGTACAACATAAATGAAACACTACACATCGAATGGAAAAGTAACAAAGAAATGAATACTTAGGACTTGTTTCTCGAAAGCTTGTAACTTGTAATACAAGCGGAAGTCCTTATCGATTATTGGTGTAAAAGACTACCACTTATATTACAAGTACAAACTTGAGAAAAGAGACGTATAACCAAAGGTTTAGGGACAAAACGCTCAGAGCGTTTTTAGATTAAAATACTTAAATTCAGAGTAGCATTCGTTTCTACAATAATAAATGTTAATTAGTATTGTGCACTGATAAATTATGGACAATGATTAATTTACATTAAATTATTTAGAAGCATTCGCATATATTGTAATGGAAAGAAATTGACGCTCCGAAGTCCACAAAGTATAAAATGAATCTTCGATTACCTTATCTAAAATTGTAGAAAAACAGATTCAACTTTGAATTATACTACATACTTCTAAATGGCAATTACTCTATAAGGTCCACTGCATGCAAGTAATAGTCGTTGTCTCGCAATATTGTTTGCGTGTAGGGACCGTTTAAGATGAACCAAATAGCGTAATTGCCGATTCATACAATAAAAACATAATAAAAAATGGGCAACGTCAAATTCAGCCTAAGAAGAACACAGACAGATGGCAGGTGGGCGGAAACCTAACAGTGTAATGAGTGAAGCGTGTGCCCAGCGATAGCTCTATTTGGCATTAATACTATATAGTCCGTACTTTCAATTATGGATTAATATTTATTAATATCAAATCTAAGTAGTCCAGGTAAGTAAACCGATATTGTTAAACATACGAATCATGGAACATTTAAAAAATCTATTGAAATCAGTAAGATTACAGTATTTTCTATGAAATAACCGACAAATAGTCAGTCACGAAAAAACATTTTTTTTCTCCTACGTAACTGGTCAAACAACCATTTCTTATAAAGGTGGTTATAGTCTATAAATGATAGTCAGCTAAACGCAATATGGCAGCTATGAAGTACGGACTATAGAATATATACTTTAACACGTCCCCATTTGCCGAAACTAAAATTTTACCGTCAAGATATTGAAATAGTTTCTGAAATAAATTCGTATTTCAAGTCACTTTAGTGCCACATAAAATTGTAGTACTAAGGCGCGACCACACCGCCGCATAAAAAACGCTGATGTTACGGACACGCATTGCGCACTGTAAAGGTCATAATTTTACCACATACTTTCCACACCGTTGGTCAATGTACAGTCACCACACGGGATTGTTGAGCCACTTGCCACTGTTCGCAACTTGGTCGAATAATACAAATCGGGTTCCGAACTCTTATGCGGCTGGTATCACGACTTCGGCCGAACTCTGCTGACCAATGGGGCGGTCGTTGCTACGGTTAGCCAATGACCGCTCGCGTATTCTTCAGAAGGTGACATTACCATGGTTACGTAATAACAAAAATGTTTAACCAATGATTGTTCGCTATTTTTCCGGAAGCTGACGTTACTATAGTTACGTTATAACATCCGCTTTAGACCTGGAGACGTCAATCTAACTTGAGAGCCCTGATGGTAATTTCGTTCACTTTCCTTTTAACGGCTGTCACTGACAGGTATTTTTTCAAAGTTAGAATTTCAGTCAGAAACTATCAAGTTTCTATTATACATTTTTATGGCTACTGACATGATTATAGGATTATGGGTAGATTGTCAAAGGTTACCTACCATATTTCTACAAACGTTACATTACATAAGTTTTCAACTAACGTCAACTGAGCTGATGTCGTCAATGATAATAAAGACAGCAATAGCATTTGTCTCTGTCATGAAAAAAATAATTTAAAATTGCTCGATAACATGTCTATTTAATGGAATAAATATGAATGGAAAGAATACCTCGCCTATTAATATCAGATAAATCATGGCTTCCGATTTGAAGCAAATACGAATAAATTACTAAACGGTTTTAAACAAATCTATGAAGAACTGTCGTTATCCAGTTTCCTCTAGGAACAACGACATCTAGCGTCTACTAATGGCCGATGACTAATCCTTAATTCTCGTAGACGAAGAAATTTTTATTATTTCAACTAGTTTTGACACACTGAAATTTTGACGCAACAAAGATTCGTATTTGACTGACATATCATCGGGGAACATCGGTCATGTCGCGATCGTGCCTTCTAACGAAAAATACCGAACCCATATTACACGACCAAATTGCATCCATTGCCAAGTGGCTCAACATTCCCATGTGGTGACTGTACCTCACTACGTGTACCCCATACGATATATTTTTGACGAGAACCATTTATGAAACAGTAGCGTTTTACGACGCGTCACGGGGATTCCGCGTCGTCAACATTTTTTAGGCTGCGGCGTGTCTTTAGCCTGTGAACGTGTTAAGTGCGAGCCAAGTGTCAAACTATAGCAAATGTAGCAAACGAAACAGCCTCTGCACATAGCCACTATCGCTATCCTCACCAACTAAGTCACCCATTGAGTTCAATTGCATCATGGAGATGCCTTCAATAATCTTTGAGTTATAAATATCGTTGGCTGTTTTGTCGCCCCGTCCACCTGTCACCGTGAAACAAAACACATGTTCAACAGAATTATACATGGAGCTTATGAGTATGGTAACAAATATTAGCGTTATGCCAGTCCAGAAAGTTTGAAATATGGAATATCAGACCACATTTATTGTTTGGCCTTCTACCGCGAACTTCGAAATTCGTTAATTTCAAGGACCTGTCTCTGTCACGCCAACGAAGGCATCATTAGAGTGATAAAGACAACCTCGAATTTTTCGGATTTCGAAGTTCGCGCTAGGGCCGCTGATATATCAGAGTACGGCGGTTAAAAGGTTAATATGAAATAGCGCTCACTTCTGCCATCTCTGCGGCGGGTGTTGCTATTTCGTACAGGCTCAACCGACCACATAAAAATTGCCTTTTTTTTGTCTTAAATCGTCTGATAAAGAAGCAATAGTAGATTGTGTCACAAGGGATCAAAATGGTATATTTCCAGCGTGGGCGTATATTGAATCCTGAATGGAGCGACGGATTCCACAATTGAATCCCGACCGTAGGGAGGGATTTTAAAGTGGAATCCTGAGCATAATGAAGGATTCAAGCGTTAACGCCCAAGACAAAATAATTTTGATACTGTGACACCTGCTTTTCACACCACCTATGACAAAAATAAAAGATAAATATCACATATTTAATATTTATGCAAATAATCGACTCTGGAGACATTTTTATCAATTAAGAACGTACTGTTTATTTTCATATTTCATTGTAATTTTTTAGGCTGGCTATAGAAAGTCCTTGAACAGAGTGCCACTTTGATCCCTCCTAGCAGGGAAGAAAAGACCCGTATTCGAATAAGTGGTGTGAAAAGGTAATTGATGATTAGTTCATCATCATCAGCCTATGATTGTCCACTGCTGGACGTAGGCCTCTCCTATTCTATGATTAGTTAATTAGACGCAATAAGGTACTCACCGATGACGTCACAATCGTGCTGCTCGCGGTCAGAGAGCTTCCGCGACTGCTGGCTCGGCACCTCGGGCAGAAGGTTCACCGGCTTCTGAGGCGTCAGCACCTTCTCGGGTGGCGTGCCGCCGTTCACCTGCACACCCACTACTTGTTACTATGTACTTCATTGCCACAGGCAGCGCCCCTGCGATACTCTCTCACTAACAAGGAAGGGTACCCAACTGTCCGACTCCGATTTTATTCATTTTGATATATGTTATAGAGTAGTCTAAAATAACGGACACGTATTTTTTTTAGCTGCCCAAACTCAACCAGGCCTTAGACTTAAGAAGTGAGTGTAGCGACAAGATTTATGAAACTTTGACATTTGGTGTTTTTATATAAAAAATGAGTTTGTGGTGAAATAACAAAACACGTCCCCATTCTTTATTAATGTTCTCCAACATATAACGAAACCAGTAATTAATTATCAATTTTTTTGAACAAATCTCTTCTTAGAAATTAGAAGGTTTGGTCACTTTTTAGTACTTTGTAGGCCATTTTCTCCTAACAAGTTGAGTTTGGGCAGCTAAAAAAAAATAAGTGTCCGTTATTTTACACTACTCTATAACATATATCAAAATGAATAAAATCGGAGTCGGACAGTTGGGTACCCTTCCTTGTAAGTGCCGATATAAATTATATCATGGAACTCCTATGCCAGTGGCACGCATGTGTGACTGAATAGATTGTACTCTTATGCCCAGAAGGAACTTAAGATCTAGGCTATGTATACCAATCGTCAGTAAAACCTAAAAAGAATGTAAACAAATAGGGCGAACTTTCCATAGCATTTGACGTCTTTGACGCATATGGTGAAACACGTTTGCAGATATATGTATATTTTTACAAATACTAATACGCATCAATGATTTCAATTAAAAATGTAGGTAATGTAAACTCAAGGTGTGAGATTTTAAGTTCTTAATAAACCCAAGATTGTGTTATAAAAGTGCATGATTAATATGATTATGGAATAAGGCAAGTTTTTAGGTTGGTATATTTTTTTTACATTCTACTGACGTTTGGTACAGTGTCGACGACATTTGTTTGTGCATGAGAGATAAATCGGCAAAGTTAAATTCGCTTTGATCACGAGTCGTCAGGGGCACGTCACTTTTCTTCAGCAATTTCAGCATCAAAAAAGTTTTCTTTAGACCTTACCACACTTGAGCAATACAAAGCGTTTCTATGTATGGAAAATGGTATACGGTGTGTTCACGTTCTTAAGGTCTTCGCACACTATAACAACTCCACACCAACGCGGCAGCAACTCGACACTCACGATGAGTAGTCAACTAGTTGATCCACCCAATGGTCACTAGTGGACAATGCAGTGCAACGAGTGGGCAATGAAAATGGTTGCTCGATACACGTCGTCAAACGCATAGTCGTTGCGTGAACAACGTGCGGTCGTTGCGTGACAAACGATTCGGGGTTGACCTTTAGTGTACGATGCGTAGACCACTCGCCGTACACTACTTTAGTATCATTATCTGAAATTAAACCTTGAACATATGACACAGGGTTTAAATTTCAATGATTAGACTTGAGTCGAGTGGGTGTGGAGTTGATATAGTGTGCGAAGACCTTTATAAAACTTGGTCGGAAATAGCTAGTGTGATAAGGCTGCAAACAGCAAAATAAAATGATCACCAAGCTATGCTATATCAAAGTTTAAACACTTTTGTTAAAGGTAGGAATAATTTATGTCAATGTGAATACAATATGATTCGAAACAAAAGCAATTTAAATTTACATTTTAAATTAAGGGTCGGATAGATGTGGGAAATTTTACAAATTCTGTCAAATTTCCCCATTTCGCACACACGCGCACTTCACGCACACTACCTCATTTTACCGAGCGGGGTCATTGACCCTTGGTGATTTTTTTAATGAAAGCGGCCGAGTTTGTAATTTATCACTACCTCTTTTGAAAAATTACACTTGTCAAAGTACTAGATGGTAAAAAAGATAGAAAGGGATAGATTTTATAAGACTATCCTTGTCTTCTCGAGTCGTCTCAATGCAATGCAAAAGACAGATTTAATAGGAAGAAGATAAAATGAGTGTTTTAAATCGACACGAGCTAGGAATTTTCTTTTCGCACGTGTATCATACGACGTTTTTCAGTACAGATGGCCCTCTGAAGTTTCGACCTGACAAGAAATGAGCCATTTCTCGCACTAGTGCGGCAAAAATCTGTACTAAAAATGGATTTTCAGTACAGATCAATCAATTTGTTAGTCATCATCAGATATATCTGAACGACCACGGCACTCAAAAATATCTGAGCATGCACACGAACGCTATGATAATAGCGACCTGCTCAGACATTTATGAGCACCCTGGCCGCTCCGCTATATCAGATGGTGACTGTACAGCATCGTATTCTGATTAGGAAATAGTAAGAGAAAAAAAATCTGTGTTAGAACAAAATGGCTTGGTTCGATAGTATGCCTGTTTGACCAACTGGTTGTAAGGCAAGCCACTAGTCCACTATAATAAAAAAAAACATTTTTCTGATCAGAACACGATACTGTTGAATATAGACCCTAAGTATTCACTATCACCAGCTTTTCGTAGACATTCAACTTTCCCACTGCTGTGTGCGCCAAACGCACAAGAGTCCACCAACTATTGCAGTGCCAACGACGCACATTTGCGAGTCCATACCTACTAATTTGACATTTACAGAGGTAAATATTCTAAAATTATTTATTTTTTCTTTTTGGAGATTATTAAGAATTATTTTATTTTATTTATGTTGGCACAACAAAGTGGCTCCACTCGACCTGATCGTAAGTGAAAAGTAGAGCCCAAATCGCGGCGGCAACGAACAGGAGACAATCAGTAACCTGTTAGTTGCCACCGCCTTGCTGGCCCGCTAGAAGTTAAATATACCTGAAAAATTGTTTAATGAGATTAATAAGTGTATAGATGTAATGCACAATCTCTTATTTTCGTATATTGAAGAAAAAACCCGATTCTATCTTCTCCACAATTCGCTTCAGTGCAATGGTGAAGTAGTTTCCGTGAAAAGCCAAATGAATGGAATTATGCATTACATTTGTATAATTATTAATGTGACTTACCAGCAGCTATCAGGTTTAAGGAAGCTTATTTTACTAAATAAAATAATAATAATATAATAATTTTTTGCATTCATTATAAAAATAAAAATGCACATAAGTAAAACATTAAGGCATTTATTATATTATCTTAAACGGTAATCAGTACTTTATTTCAAGAATTACAATTACAACTGTAAATTGAAGAATTACAATTACAAGAAAATAGTAGATCTTAAAAAAAATATTACATTTACTAATTTAAATATTAGATGACATATAGGTACTAAATAAATAAACAATATCGAAGTTTACCAACGGTGGAATTTTGAGAGTTGTCCTCAGTTTTGCGGCTGTTGCCTAAACCATCACTCGGCCACTCCAGTGGTTTATCCTCCTAAGTCCCAAGTGCCTTCTAAAAGAACAAAATGGCGTTCATCATTAAGTCCTGGGTAATAAAATTTTAAAGGTCGTTCAATCACAATGTAAACATTAATTCCATGACGTCAGGACTTAACAATGGTCGCCATTTTTTGTTCTTTAAAACGCCACCTCGGTCTTTCTGACTAAAAATATTTAAAAGGCCCGGGCCTTAGGAGGTTAAGCATCAGCCACTAAAGCTGAGGACGTCGGGTTCAAATTCCACCTATGGCTTTGGTAAGCTTAGGTATTTTTTCTGTGGTATATGGCATCAAATATTTAACTTTATATAGGTACATCGTAGTGTTACTACCTACTTAAAAAAAATAACTTAAAAAATATTTTTTTTTAAATAATTTGAGTTGTTCCACAAAAATTGTAACCGTTATAATGGCGGGACCAGATCCTGAATTCGATCGATTCATATTGCATTATTTATTAGTACTGAATTAGTACTATTTGGTACCTGTTGTAAAAAAAATTGTACCTCTTCAATTTCAAAGTTATATTCAATCCGTCTGGTCCCGCCATTATAACGTTATAATAGTGGGACCAGGTCCTGAATTCTGTCAATTCATATTGCATTATTTAATACTGAATTGATACTATTTGGTACCTTTTGTAAAAAAAAAGTACCTCTTCCATTTCAAAGTTATATTTGAAATAGTCTGGTCCCGCCATTATAACGTTATAATGGCGGACCCAGGTCCTGAATTTTGTCGGTTTATATTGCATTGTTTAGTACTGAATTGGTACTATTTGGTACCTGTTGTAAAAGAAAATAGTACCATTTCAAAATTATATTTCGAATTGTCTGGTCCCGACATTATAACGTTATAATGGCGGGAAATAGTCTGGTTCAAATGGTCTGGCGGAACCACACTATTTCAAATATAATTTTGAAATGGGAGAGGTACTCATTTTTTTACAAGAGGTACCAAATAGTACTAATTCAGTACTAAATAATGTAATATGAATCGAAAGAATGTGGACAGAATTCAGGACCTGGTTCCACCATTATAACGTTATAATGGCGGGACCAAATTATTCGAAATATAATTTTTGAAATTGAAGAGTTACTCATTTTTTTACAACAGGTACCAAATAGTACCAATTCAGTACTAAATAATGCAATATGCATCGACAGAATTCAGGACCTGGTTCCGCCATTATAACGTTATAATGGCGGGATCAGACTGATTGAATATAACTTTGAAATTGAAGAGGTACAAATTATTTTACAACGGATCTGGTCCCGCCATTATAATGGTTACCAAAAATTACATTTAGTTTCACACGAGGTATCATTGTTATTAATGTTATTATTAATTACACACGGTACATTTATAAATATTACATTATGTTGTGGAAATAAAGTAATTTTCCATAACTAGCTACGGCGCGGCGGCTTCGCATGGGCGGAATGCTGCTACTAAATATACTATTGTTCATTAATTAGGCAGCCCCCTATTGAATAATTATCTAATCTATCTGATTTTGATAAAAACGTCGATAGGGTTTCGCAGTAACCATAATAATAGCGGGATCAGATCCTGAATTCGATCAATTCATATTGCATTGTTTTACCTTTTGTGAAAAAATAGTACCTCTTCTATTTCTAAGTTATATTCAAAATTATCTGCCATTTTGAAAAGAGAGTACCTATCTTTGAAGTTTCTATTACCTGTCTTTGAAGTAAGTATACATAATATATATGGACTCATTGCTGTTTTAGCTCTGCAAAGCAAATTAAGATTTGTTCTAAATTTTTTGAAGTCATGCTGCGTCTCCTATTTGAAAAGATCCATTTTAAAAATAAATTTCAAGTGCAATTGGTGGCAACCGTACTTGTGAATAAAAAGATAAAAAATGTAATATAAATATACACAGTTTTTATAGACAAACTTCATTACCATTGACAATGATAAAATTATCACGTAGACATTTTATCTACGGCGACACTGCCACCAAGTGGATGCTGCAAACTAGGCGGGGACGAGGCGGGCCCAGGCGGAGATGGCAGGACGACCTGGACGCCTTGGCCAACAATTGGCCAGACTTGGCACCGAACCGGGAGCTGTGGAGATCTGAGGGAGAGACATTTGCCCAGCATTGGGACACGTCTACAGACTAGGAAAAAAATCGATCCTGTTTTTGCTCAGGATCAAAAGCTTGTATAGACCCAAAAAAAAGGTTTCGTCTAGAAAAGCCGCAAATCGAGATTTAAAATCCCCACACAATTTGTATGGATGTTAAAATAGTACATTTCGACACAAAAACATGAAATTCGAAACGAGTGGCGATGTTTTGAAACACGACCGATCGATATGGGAGTGTTTTAAATCGACACGAGTTACGAATTTCGTTTTTGCACGTGTCTCCTACGACGTTTTTTTTAGTACAGATGGCCCTCCGAAGTTTTAGACCTGACGTAAAATGACCCACTAAAATACACCATACACCAAAAAATACACCATCGGTACTAATAAATATTTTTTCACGCTTAATTTTTTTGTTAATCGATTCCATTCGTATCCAGTACCAATAGTTTCTTAGGGGTCAACTTATAGCAATGTATAAAAAAGCCAAAATTTCAAGAAAACTGTTTTCATAGTTAAATTTACTATGGAAAGAGTGAAAGTTTAATTACATCATAATCATCATATGTCACGATAATTATACCTCCTATGCTAAATGACAATAATACTGTGTGGAAACATTAGCTACATTCATTATCTCGATTTGCGGCTTTTCTAGCCGAAAAGTTTTTTTTGGTGTCATACAAGCTTTTGATCCTGAACAGAAACAGGATCGATTGGCATCAAAAAAAGGTTGTTAAAAAGGACAATTTTCTCGGAACCCGTATGATTTTCCCAAAATCAGTAAACGCCAATTTTCACTAATTTAAAATCGAGGAAGGGCGTATAAGACCATTTTCGCATAGCTACTCTGGATCTGGTAGCTGTCCTCACTGACCCAAAAATAATTTTTAACCTGTCTATATATTACCTATATATCAAAAAGAATACTTATACTTGCAAATGAAAATATTAGGGGTTTATATACCTACCATTTGCGGGTTGTAACTCACATACCTTATTTTCTTTCTTGGTATAAACGACGTCAGTGTTCGTTTATTTCTTTTGTTCCCCACTTG
Organism: Thaumatotibia leucotreta; assembly: GCA_025490895.1. Taxonomy (NCBI): domain Eukaryota; kingdom Metazoa; phylum Arthropoda; class Insecta; order Lepidoptera; family Tortricidae; genus Thaumatotibia; species Thaumatotibia leucotreta. Next base: position 47,618 of record JALPQI010009058.1, read on the forward strand.
AACAAAGCTGAAAACTTAGGAAAAAAAGTGTTAAAAAAATCATAAGAAATTAGATTTCACTCAAGAAAGACCAACCGACCTAACGAAATAATGGTAAAGGGTCATTCCAGGTGAAATCAACAAATCGAGTGTGCTGCATGGTTTCTGATTTGAATGAAAAAAATTGAGGATATATTTCATGGTGGCAGAAGTGTTGAACCACCACCAGTTTTCTTTTTTATCTTTTAGTTTCCAAGTTTTGCCCGTGCAAAATTCAGAGTCGGGTCAAATTTCTAATTGTGGAAAAACAGACATAACTTTTTTTCTATAAAAGGTAACGAAATAATTATTACTTTGTCATTATATTTTCAATTGGTTCTTGAGCCAACCCTGGTGCATATCAAATATAATTTTATTCTAAAAATGAAGTACTTGCTGTGTTCATTTTGTAAAATAAATATAAATGTGTTAGAGCAACTACTTGTAATAGAAAAATATAAATGAAAATTGAGACTTTCGAAAATGCTCATGTTTGACTCTAAAAAAATCAATGTGGAAGATAAAATATTTTCTTTATTTTAATCATAAATTATAGATGACATCTTCTTTAATTAGATTTCGAAAAAAAAAAATTATTTTGCCTATTTTCCGAAATACGAATTTTTAAAATGCTCATCGAGTGCATTTTTTCTCTTGTTATATTTATGCAGATTAAAATATAACTATGACCTTAATCTTTTAAATGCCTATGAATTCCATGAGAAAATATTGAATTAAATCCAGGCGATTGCAATTGACTGTATACACCGTGCCCGTTAATGAACCCAAAAAAATTTAACCACGTATTTCTAACTGCATTTAGAAAATATAATGACAAAGTAATAATTATTTCGTTACCTCGTATCGAAAAAAAGTTAGATCTGATTTTGTACAAGCAGGAATTTGACCCCACTCTTAACTTTGAATGGGCAAAACTTGGAAATTAAAAGATTAAAAAGAAAACTGGTGGTGGTTCAGCACTTCTGCTACTATGAAGACCTACCTCAATTTTAATCATTCATATCAGAAACCTCCTCCTGTTCCTCGCTATAGTGAGGGGAAAAGTTTTGTGCTACACACGAGTGCAAATGTATTTTACTTCTCGTAAGTTAAAACACTTGCTTCGCTCAAGTTTCTGTTTTAAAACCACTCGCTTCGCTCGTGATTCAACTATGGAATCCTTTCGCTTGCTCGTGTTTCAATTTCATGCTCGCGGGTAAAATACAACTTTGCACCCTTGTACAACAAATAACTATTTCTTTATAGAAGATTGATGATGAGCAGCAGCAGCACAGCATCGTCACAGTGGACAAATTACTGCGATCGCCAACCCTTTTGCCCAGCGTGGCTATTATGGGCATTTACCTCCTAATGTCCAATACGCATAGTTAATAGGATCACCTTGTATATTATTCTATCAATTTATCGGCCTGATTAATATGTACACTATACCAAGTTGCAAATTTCTAATTCTAACGGTCACTCAGTTATGCTGCGGACAGACAGACAGATAGACAGACAGACAGACAGACGGACGTAGCGAAACTATAAGGGTTCCTAGTTTACTACGGAACCCTAAAATCTCGTGTCGATTTAAAACACTCCTTTCAGTCGTGTTTTATTTTATCGCCAACCTTTACTTTTTTCACACTTGTATCGTAATGTCATCATCATCATCATCCATCATCATCATCATATCAGCCTAAAGACGTCCACTGCTGAACATAGGCCTCTCCCAAAGATTGCCACAATGACCGATCCTGCGTCACCCGCATCCAGCGGACCCTGGGGCAAGAAAACCTAGCGGTTAATTCCGAAAACGTTAACTTACAAAAAAACTCTATTTTTTTACCCGATTTTTTTTATAGACCTATACAACAATACCCCATACTATAAGATTACAGTAAAATAAAAAAACATCCCGACTTTACTTATAAGGGAGGTGCTCGAATATTTTTTAAATAAAATTATTCTACCTCTTTTTCGGTGTGACTGATAAGGAGGTATACGTGTACCAAATTGCAAATTTCTTATACTAACGGCCTATGAGCTATGCTGCGGACAGACAGACGGAGAGACGGACAGACGGACATGGCGAAACTATAAGGGTTCCTCGTTTACCACGTAACCCTAAAAAGGTTGGAATTAATTTTAGGTCTATATCGGGTGGCATAATTTTTTTATGTCGAAAAATTTGTCGCATATCAACTTCAAGCCGAAAAATGAATGGCCTAAATTGTAGCACATAGGTATTTTGTCGTGTTTTGCCGAAATTGTTGATCCTAACTTGGTTGTTCCTAAATATCGTTTGTCCTAATGATTTTCGTGTCTAATGTGTATATATCGAATAATAATTGTGCATAATTGTGATGGTCTATATAGTGTCTATAATGGTCATAATTGTACTATTTAATGTACTAAAACTAACTACTTTTAACAAACGACCTTTAAAAAAAATATTTTCCTTAAACTTAACCCTCCCTTAAACCACCCAACCCTGTTGTCCAAAGAATTTTAGTCATCATACCTAGGAACCGGTCGACAAAGCCCCGCTGCGCGGGACTTCTATTTCTGATCTAAGGGATAAAAGGTACCTAACGAACCTATCCAGGTTAGAGTAGGGGGAGGTACAGATTCATTATTTTCTAATACAGGGGGGCTTCGCCCCGAGCCCCTCTTGTGGGGCGCTTCGCTCCCCTATCGCCCCCTTTTTCGGGTTTCCAAATAATTCGGGTTTGTAAATAATTGATTAAAAATACTTAAGTATTTTATAGACTACGCCTTTCTCTCCGCCTTTCCTAGAAACCTAACCATTCCAAGTCGGTTTTACCCTGCCTTATTGAACTTGAACATTATTTTAAACCATTCACCATATTGTTAATATACTTTTTTCAATGAAATTTCGGACATAACAATTGTAGGTGCAAAGAAATTTACAGTTTGAGCAGTAGGAAACAATGAACATTATGATTATTAAGCTTTAGGTAATTCGATGATCGAGTAATCAATATTAGGATAAATATAGTGTAGGTGTTTTAAATGTGTATGCGCAAAATAAAGTAGGCTAAACGAGTAGTATGCCATTTAACACTATGCTAAACATTCTCAGCCAAAAAATTTTAGGACAATCGACGTTATGCGACACGTCAGGCACCCCTTAATCTTATCTTAAAAATATACTCTTCAAAGTTTCGGTTTAAAGACATTTTTTTGTACACTTGTTTGACGGTGAGCACTGTCACCGGCGTCAAAAGTGTTAAGGAATATTTAAAAAAAAAACGCTGAAATCGATTTGTCTTATTTTTTTATCAGCAGTTGGAATACGACGTATCAAGTCGCTATCTTTCAAATCACACTATTTCCATACAAACTTTCAACTACCTTTTAACCACTTAGGGTTTAAATTTTATAAAATGGTTTCTCATTTTGTATACAAATAATTTTACAGGGTGGAAAGGGACGACGTTCCTTCCCGCTACCGACCGAGTCTATCAACCATTACGATGAACTTTCAGTATAGTACCAAAATAGAAATATCTTTAAAAAGTCAATTTTCCATGTACGTTTTCGATGTTGGTCCCATACAGAAATTTCATCGTAATGGTTGGTAGACTCGGTCGGTAGCGGGAAGGAACGTCGTCCCTTTCCACCCTGTATAAGTAACCTTCTGTAAAGATGCCATCTTTCTAGCCCTAGTAATTTACACTAAATTTATTGTCTACCTTAGTCTCCTTAAACAAAATCTACACCCCTACTTAACCCTCTCAATCATTAAATTTCCCTGCACTCTGATATATTATCGCTTTTTTCGTATTTTACTTAGTAAATCTCTTACAATGTTTTAGGTCTCCAA
>JALPQI010009059.1:0-48198 GCA_025490895.1 Thaumatotibia leucotreta
ACTGCTTTACAACTAAGACCAATTTAGATTAATCTCGAAGTCATAACGTTACTTCTGTTATAAGAAATAATAACTTATCGATAAAATAATATTTAGTGGAAGTCCCTAGCAACATTTTTTTTGTGCCACCGTGACTTCTATGTCTGGTGATATATTTTAAATGCCGTTATATGAAGGTACCGACGATAAATGTACACTTGTCATGCATACATGCAACCATCTAGAGTATTGAAATCACCTTCTATTTGCCACCATGGAGTCTCATCTGTCCAATAAAATGTATACATAAGCAGTGAAATTTCAAAACTATTGCTATTCTACATTTTAAGAAAATCAACTCTACTATAATACAGTTAAGGTGACAGTATAGGCAAATGGCCTTGAGCGATCGGCCGAAGCTCGACAGCCACGCGCGCACGCCATCTAGACAATTATACTGCACTTACGACGCCGCGTATTGAGCTTAGGCCAGTTTATTGAACTGTCGCATCGATATTTAGCTAGATGGCGCTTCTATTCAGTGCGATAGAAAGGTAAGTAAAATGAAGCAAAAAAAAACTTATGTTATTAGGAAAAAAATAAAGTGTTTAAAAAAAAACTACTTTTATTCTAACAATAAAAAAAAATCTTGGTTTCCTTATTAATCCGTCGGAATCTGAACTGATTACCGTTTTAGTATGAAATATCGAGTTTTTTTATTAATAGTAATTTTAAAAAGTTGTTACAATCAAATCGATTTAATTTGATGAGTAGGTAGATAAAGATCTGGAAATATTAGTACCTACTTTAATTATTAATTTCTTGTCCTTTGTTTTGAGGAAGTGGGGGCACATTGGTACCATGATAGTTTTGGTAGGCAAGGTAAAGTAATGCTCACAACATCAACCGCAACTATACAGAGTGCAGTTTAAATCGTGATTTGTATTTCTGACTCGGCAAACAACTACTAATTGAATGGTACAGTCAAGTGCATAAATACGTATCGACAAAATCCGCTCAAAAATAAGTACAGAGCTCTTATTACCACGAAATAAGGTGCACTGGGACATATTTTTGATAACTTTGCTGCACCTATATTTTTTGCACTTGACTGTATGTGATTTATTAAAAAAGGAAAATATTTTTTATACTTACGTTTTTTTTTATTTTGACTACCGGATAGCCTAGACAGTAGTGACCCTGCCTACGAAGCTAGGTCTCGGGTTCGATCCTCGGCCAGGACAAAAATTTGTGTGATGATGAATGAAAAATGTTTGTTCTTGGGTCTTGGATATCTTCTATGTATTTAAGTATTTATATGTATATATTTATTAATTATATCGTCGTCTAGTACCCATAACACAAGCTTTATTGAGCTTACTGTGGGGCTAGTTCAATTTGTGTAAATATTTACTATTTATTTATTTATTCAATATTTTCCTTTTTTAATAAGTCACATATCATTCAACCAGTAGTCGTTTACCGAGGCAGAAAAACATGTTATGATTCATGACTGAACAATAGTAGATGATGAGCACTGGGAGTCGAATGATAGAATCGAAAATATCAGTCGGATTTATTTTATTAGTTTTTAAACAAGTAATAAGTCTTATCGTAGATTATATATTTATTTTGTGCGCAGTTACTACGAAAATGCCGTTGATCTGGTTCGCTTCCTTGTCTTTCTCGGAGAAGTTGCTGGCTGCTTCAGGCATTCAACTCCAGATGAGGTTGTATCAGTGGCTGGCAGGGCCCTAGCAGCAGCTGTTGATTTTGCTGATTTGAGCTTCTTTTGAGCGTCTTTTTTTGCGATTGCCTCTGTTATATATATAGGGTCTCTAATCGTCAGTTTGCGTGTGTACCTAGGATCAATCAGTTCAGGCAACAAACAATCTGTATAAAAATTGGTTAATTTTTTTTCCATCTTTTCTGACCAAAATTTATCGTCTCGGTCAATTACCTCAGTTTTTATTGGGAGGTCATCACCGGACCAAATACCAAAAAGGCATTTTTGTCTTCTAGTCACATGTAGCTGACCTTGAATCTGATAATAGTAAATATGTTCCTTATTCATCTCTAGAAGACCATTTTTATTTTTTTTATAAATAGTAAATTTTTTGGTTTCTGCAGCTTTCTCGACTCCTATTTTAAAAGTTGAAGTCGGACATTTCACTTCTACAATCATATTTTCTCCTATGATTCCATCTGGCGACGCCCCAAGATACGGAATTTCGGGATCAATATAAAGTCCACATCTATTTATTGTCACATTCTCTTGTCGAGACAGTTGCTCTAGGGCATCTTTTTCAAAACTTTTCCCGTGCCTGATAGAATCTACATGGTCGATCGACTTTTTGTATATTATATCCTTCACCATATTATGGCAACTGATGTCCATCCTCCTCTTTATCACACGTCCAAAATTTGATGCAGTCAACATGTTTCGGCGCAATTCTAGCCACTCACTACTCCCGCTTTGTAAAATGGTTTCATGTGCAATTCTTTCCCTTTCCTCTTGAGTTTTTTTCAAATTCTCCAAAAATATACGTTTAGAATTGTTCAACATGTCTTCATCCATGTCTGGCTTTGAACAATCCTCTCCGTAATTTTTGGAGTCTTGTTTAGCAAACAATCTCCTTTTTTTTCTCAAGTACTTTTGGGCGAGGTTCCGGGATTTTTCTTTGCGAATGTCATTTTTTTTTACTTTATTGCGTGGAGTGTTTTGCAATATAGCTCTGTGTAATGTTGATACAGGCGCCCTAGAGTTAAAAGACAAAGCTGCAGCATTACATCGCATTGCATACTGATATTTTTGGCTGAAGTTCACTCTTTTTCCACCAACAAACTTAGCGACGATGCTATGGAATCTTTCAACGGAGTTGCTGTCGACGTCAAGGATTAGGCTTCTAGCATGAGCTGCGAGTTGAGTAATTACCAGCTTAACCCTTTGCCATAAACAGCTGCTGAAGAATTGTTCGTCGATGTTTTCATCGTCGGATACTGAATCTTTTCCGCAAAAGAAACTTTTACATTTCCCGTGTCGCCCAAAAGCGTGATCGGGTGCAGTGAGTATGTCCTGGTGGAGATATGTGACGTCATCCGTATTTTTATATTGCGCAATGGCACGGGTCACCACCTTTCTAATCGATAAAATCCTTTTGTTTGTCATATGTTTCCTGTGCTTTAAGGAGTATTTTGTGTCTGTAGTAATAGCAGCAAGTTTGTTGCACAAATTTCTAAGCAAGTGATTACGACACTCTATCTTCTCTACTGTATAATTTTCGTAAGGTCTCGTTTGGAGTATTTTGGCGTAGGTATTTGCATCTCCGTCTGATATCAATCTGCCATATATTAAATTGTGCATATCGATGCTTCTTTTAAATCCCTCAACCAAGATCTCTGACTCCATTCCCGTAGATGCACCTTAAATAAAAAAAAACATACATTTAAACGAAATCTAGATTTAAAAGCCTTAAAAAAGAAAACTTGAATAAGCATTTCAATACCAACCTGTAAAATTTTTATAGCAAGCGTGATCTTTCGCCTCCACTTGCTTTTTTTCTGCTTGAGCACAAATACAGCAGTATTTATTTTTAATAGCAAGATACAAAATTTTATTTGTCCGTCGGCCAATTATTGCAGCTGCACCAGATAACGACGAATAATTTTTCTTGTAGGATCTTTTCCCATAACATCCGTCAGCTATCACATCTATTATGGGAATTCCATCAGAGTTCACTCTATTTTCCTCAATGGCTAGTCGACGTTCTTCCTCAGCAGCATCAGTCATTGAACGTAATAGCTCTTTTTCCCAAACGTTATGTACCACGTTCAACTTTGTGGAAAATACGGATTTGGTCATAGGAGGAATTCCAATGGCAGCACTCAAATCAGCAAGCTGAGTATATCCATAACCAATAGACACTGTACCGGCCACTGCACTGGTATTAAGGTCCAATTCATTTGCTGCTACATCGTTATATACTGTAAATGACTCATTGCACATTTTGCATTTCAATTTAAATTGAGATATTAATCCAGTCCGAGTTTTGGATATTATCTCCACTGCTTGCAGGCCACAATTTAGTGGCCCGTGGGATGCTACTTCTTTTAACTGTTCAAAGAATTTGTACACATCTACAATTCGTCTTTTAGTTGTTCCCATTTCTTTTTTACTGAAAAATTAAAATGTATTTTTTTTATTGGAAGTTAAAATATTAACATTTTGTGACTAGTTTACAATTATTAAGTTTATTATACTTACGCTTCAGGGTTATCAGGTGCATTTTTAGAGTCTATTATGAAGTCGTCATCGTCAACAGCGGTAGTGGAGCTAGAATAAAAATACATACTAATAATAATACTTACAGATAGCAATAACAATAACTTAGCAGAAATGGATTAATTCAAATGGTATTGCAGCTGTAATGGCTATAGGTGTCATATTATATTTTAACTGGTAGTTTTTATTCGTAATAACATTTTTACAAAATTAGAAATTCGTCACTTTCATAGTTTTGAATTACGAATGAAAAAAGTACCTAGTGGTTAATTTCGAATATAGACCCTTATTACAATGTCTAATGGGTGATTTTTGAATGATTTACGAAATTAACCCAATACCTAACCACCCTATACCTAATGTTTACTCACCATCCAGGATCCTTGGTTAGATTGTCAGTTAACTCATTAACTTCTAAAGGCGTCCTCTCAATTTCCAGGGTCTGTTGTTCACTATCATGTCTTTCACACTTACTGAGAGGCATGTCAGCTTGCCTAAAAAAAACATAAATAAACATTATCTTATCAATAATTGGGCGCGTTTGGAAAACTGGTATGTAAGTAAGCCTGGTAAAAAATGATGATTACCAAGTGTCCCCTAGGGATCGACCCTCCCCAGTTTCCCCTACATTTATGGTTACTTTTTCAAGATCTTTTTGCCAAATTGATACAGCAGCCTATGTAATCGTAGGGTAGACCCTACTATGTATGTATATATGTAATAAAAAAAGAATGTGTGGACATATTTGGACTAAGTAAAGCAAAGAGGGTGCAGGACTTATAAAAATTTCAATGCATGTTGGTGTCATTATGACACATATTTTTTATTGCTTTATCGTAAAGAATACGCTAAAATAAGCATTTTTTATAAGATCAATTTTTCTTTAAACTCAAAAACGACCGAGATTTTTGACTTGAAAGTCAACACAGCACACCCGACTGGCAGGACTTAAAAAATATACGGACATTGTTGTCATTATAACACCTATTTATTATGATTCTATCTTATAGAAGATGCTAAAATAAGCATGTTTTGTACGGGCAACTTTTCTCTAAACTTTATAATTATCACACTAAATGATGGATTGTAAAATGTTAAATTTTCAATAATTGAATATTATGTAGGTATACGATATTAGCTTGCGAAGCCCGAATCTAGGGCTCTAGCTGATTAGGACGCGTGCCGACACAGCGCGCCCTAAGCCGGGTCCACATTAGTGACATATTGCCGAACCGAACACTGTGATGTTGCCGCGGACTTGTTACGAATAGTGTGGACGGGTAGAAGTGTGCATCGGGTGAGACGCTGGTACTGGCTCCGTGACCGTGACATGCCAGATGTCTGTACCGATAGTGTGGACGGCATTTGTTACGCGTACAAATGTTACGATGAGTTAGTCGTCTACTACCGATGTATGCCATTTGGAAACTTCAACCAAGTCATGTCGTCTCCCTGAAGAATTAGCCGAAATGTATTTAAATATGGCCCTTGCAAGTACATCATTTGTTTTACTTTGTGCTTTAAAACTTTTCAAAAAACGCAATATTAACGGTGGAAATTCATTGTACCGAGAGATATTAGATTTCAAGAAATAAGTTGAAAATACAAAAAAATTGTGCAAATGGCTCCTACAGACTTTGAAATTTTGCTGAATTCGATTGGTCCGAGAATAAAAAAAACATGACACTCATTTTAGGATGTCAATTTAGGTACAAGAAAGACTTGCAAGAAAGAATTGGTGGGTGGGTGTCTTGTCAAGAAGGGCATTTGTCCGATCCATCAATCCCGTGTAGGTACAAGCGTAATGACACGCGTGTTTGTACGAGTGACAAAAATCGTAGTGTGGACCTCTCCCGCACACCGGAACAGTGCCGGACATCCTTTGAAAAAGACCGACTTTGGATGGATCGGCCCGTGCCCCGTGTCATTTGACCGTAACAAAACCAAAACATCGTCCACAATTGCCATGACCACATTGTGGCAGTACGTACAATGTTTAGGTGTATGGACATTTTGTATGGGAGAATTGAACGGATAACTGACTGTAACATTTGTATGCGTAACAAATTCCGTCCACACTATCAAGACAAACTCCCGGCTCTGTCACAGCCACGGTGTCCGGTTCGGCGATTTGTCACTAATGTGGACCCGGCTCTAGAGTGTTTTTAGTCGCGCCGCGCGGATCAGCTTTTCACATGACGGCGGCTTGCGCGCGGCAGTCTATGAGGAGGCAATTTGCTTTTCACTTCTCCTATCGGAAATCACGTGTTTTGTTCCCGGTTCGTAGGGTCCAAAACACGATTTCGTTGCCTTTCAATTTTTTTTCATTTCTGCCCTGCTAGCAGGGATCAAAATCGATTTTGATCCCTGCTAACATGCCTCCATATTAGCAGGGAACAAAATCGATTTTGATCCCTGCTAGCAGGGCAGAAATGAAAAAAAATTAAGACTATTATTTCTTTGCCAAATAAATACTAAAAAATAGAATATCAGGAATATTTAAGGGGAGTCCCATACAACAAACCTGATTTTTTTCTGTTTTTTCTCGATAGTGTCTAATGTTGTATATTAGCTTATGGTACGGAACCCTTCATGCGCGAGTCCGACTCGGACTTGTTTTTTAACGCTGGTTTTTTAATTTACCTTATAACTCATAGGAGAAGTGAAAAGTAAAGTGTATTACACGGTAGCAAAATTATCTGCACCTCGGGTGACGTAGTTTGTATCCTTCGCTACGCTAAGATTCCATGTTAGAATCCCTCGCTACGCTCAAGATTCCATGTTAGAATCTTTCGCTACGCTCAGGATATTTTGGAATCTTTCGCTACGCTCAGGATTCTATTCTGCAATCTTTCGCTCCACTCGGGATCCAATTACTCACCCTCTATACAATACACCATTTTGCTCCCTTGTAATACAAACTACTATTATATCCTATGTTACGCCTACACGCAGATTAATTTTTCGACTATTTTATGATGTCAATTGCATTGCCCCCTCCATTTTGTACCTCGCTCCTGAGTTCAACCGCCTCAAACCGCGAAAAAGTTCTTTCTACAAAACATGCTTATTTTAGCGTCACAGATAAACATTTTCTAATGATTCCTATAAAATCTTCACTTATGGTCAAAAAAGTCCATATTTTGCGCCCCCTTTGCTTGGCTGGCGGACCAGTAAGTAATTAGCAATTACAAATTGTAGGTAGGTATGCACTTACTTTGCGGCAGATATTTGTGTTTGAAATTTTTGTCCCTGTTTTTTTCGCATTAACTTTATAGAATGACGAGATTTTCTTCCTTTCTTGTTTCCCATTTTTTGATATCGTCAAGAATCAAGAGCAGTTCACCGTACAACAAAACACCAAGTTCAATATAACGTCTTGACGACACTCAACCAAAACACAATAACAAAAACTCAACAATAATAACACTTAACCAAAATAAACTTTAACACAAAACACAATAACAAAAACTCAACAATAACAACTGAAAGGTTTGTCACATCAAACACTAGGAAAACAAACAAACGTCGCTTTGCTGAACCTAACCTGTGACACTGTCACTGTTGAATGCAGAGATGAGATCGCGCGCCGCGCGGCGGCCAGGCAACGTCGCTACTTGCAAGCACGCAACGTCGCCTTCGTAGCACTACCTACTACCGCCGGCGGAGCGCAGGCGATATAAAATACGGCCCAAGTTTTCATCTTATTTCTACAGTTATTACAATTACACATCTGTTAACATTATAAATAAAAAAGATTAAATGATTTGTCAAGTTACTTTTACGCTAATATTTATAAAAATAAATTCAAAGATTAATATTTTTTATCGTAAAATTGTACTACTCTTTTATTAACTTATTAAGAAAAACATAATATTGTTTTTATTAAAAGTAGAATAAAAAAAAATAAAAAACAACTATTGGCAAATACCAGATTTGAACTAGCACTGTCTAGCTTCTCACGACAACTGTGCTACCCCCTAGGCCATCGTGACTTGTCAGCAGCGCGCGAAATTACTCATCATAAATCGTACGTATCGAAGTGCCTTTAATATTCTTCTGCGCAATGTTGTTTACTTGAGCATTGCATGTAAGATATTGACTTTCGATTATTTCGTCTCTAAATGGCTTGGTTAACTATGTATACGAAGAACACCCATCGCAAAAAGGCTTTCGGAACAAGTGTATAAAATTTGGTACTTTACAATTCGTTCTGTACAAAATAAAATTTGTAAAAAAATCTCGAAATAGGTTTCTTTGTGACGACTAATGTACCTAAATATTGTTTACGAATACCTAAAATGGAAGAACATACCCTACGTGAGAATATGTACTTTCAGAACATAGTAAAATCAAGGCTCCACGATGTACACTTCCCGAGAAAAACGTGCACAAAAACACCTCGATTACACGATTTTGCCTATATCGTCGCCTTAAATAAAGTTATACTATACGAGTAGGTATATTAACAACCCAAAATGAACCAACATATCGTTCGTTCAATGTCTATTGTAAAATCGTACTGTACAGATAAAAGCTATTTTTTCTGTTAAGAATAAATATAGATACATCAAATTCAGGTTGTAAAAGGACTCAGGGTGTTAAAAGGATAATAGAGTTTATTATTATTACGTATAGTAATCGAAGAAGGGAGATATGTGGATTGGTTCAGGACAATGTTAAAATAGTAAGTTATTTAGCAGAATACGCTTAATTCTAATAGAAAATGCTACTTTACGGCGTTTGGGGCGCAACGCGAATCGGAGAACGTAGTAAAAACACTCCCATTCAATACATTCTTAATTCTCTCTCTCGTTCTATCAATTATTTTCACTACTCCATCTCGACATTGTATAAAGCCTTATTATTGTGTTTTATCTCGTTATAAATGTTAATTTTGCTAGTAAACAGCTTGATTAAACCCACATTCATACAATCCCCGCCACTATTCCCTATCCCATAAAGGCGAATATCGTACTCACCTGGTCATCAATCCTCTGATTATATACTTTCACCAGGAACATTCTAAATACACACACATTCACGCAATCTCTGCTCCTATTCCCTCCCCTATAAAGGTGTATATCGCACTCACCAGTGATCAGTGATCATGCTTTCATGGCTCCCGTCCTCAAATTCTAGAAACATCCTAAGTACACACACATTCACGCAATCCTCGCCCCTATTCCGTCCCCACAAAGGCTTGTATCGCACTCACCAGTGATCAGTGATCATGCTTTCATGGCTCCCGTCCTCAAATTCTACGAACATCCCAAGTACACACACAGATTCACGCAATCCTCGTCCCTATTCCGTCTCCGATAAAGACGTGTATTGAACTCACCAGCTTTACATATACTTTCGTGTCCCACGCCAATATAGAAACATCCTAAGTACACACAAATTCATGCAATCCTCGCCCCTATTCTCTCGTACATAAATGCGCATATCGCGCTCACCAGTGATCAATCTTATTCTTTCGTGTTTCCCGTCCGTCAATTTTACAAACATCCTAAGTATTCACGCAATGTCCGCCCCTATTCCCTCTCCATAAACGCGCGTATCGCACTCACCAGTGATCAGAATTATGCTCTCAACAAATTTCACGATTATTCTAAGTACACACCCACTTTCACGCAATCCTCGCCCTTATTCCCTCCGCACAAAGGCTTGTATCGCACTCACCAGCGATCAGTCTTATGCTTCCATGTCTCCCGTCCTCAAATTCTAGAAACATCCTAAGTACAAACACATTCACGCAATCCTCGCCCCTATTCCGTCCCCATAAAGGCTTGTATCGCACTCACCAGTGATCAGTCTTATGCTTCCATGTCTATCGTCCTCAAATTCTAGAAACATCCCAAGTACCCACACAGATTCACGCAATCCTCGCCGCTATTCCGTCCCCATAAAGGCTTGTATCGCTCACCAGTGATCAGTCTTATGCTTCCATGTCTCCCGTCCTCAACTTCTAGAAACATCCTAATTACACACACATTCACGCAATCCTCGCCCCTATTATCTCCCGATAAAGGCTTGTATCCCACTCACCAGCGATCAGTCTTATGCTTCCATGTCTCCCGTCCTCAAATTCTAGAAACATCCTAAGTACAAACACATTCACGCAATCCCCGCCCCTATTCCGTCCCCATAAAGGCTTGTATCGCACTCACCAGTGATCAGTCTTATGCTCCCGTGCCTCGAGTCGAGCGCTCTCTTGTTAGATTCTCACTCTCACCAAGAACGTCCTAAGTACCCACACAGGTTCACGCAATCCTCGCCCCTATTCTGTCCCCATAAATGCTTGTATCGCACTCACCAGTGATCAGTCTTATGCTTCCATGTCTCCCGTCCTCAAATTCTACAAACATCCCAAGTACCCACACACATTCACGCAATCCCCGCCCCTATTCCGTCCCCATAAAGGCTTGTATCGCACTCACCAGTGATCAGTCTTATGCTCCCGTGCCTCGAGTCGAGCGCTCTCTTGTTAGATTCTCACTCTCACCAAGAACGTCTTAAGTACCCACACAGATTCACACAATCCTCGCCCCTATTCCGTCCCCACAAAGGCTTGTATCGCACTCACCAGTGATCAGTCTAATGCTTCCATGTCTCCCGTCCTCAAATTATATAAATATCCTAAGTACACACACATTCACGCAATCCTCGCCCCTATTCCGTCCCCACAAAGGCTTGTATCACACTCACCAGTGATCAGTCTTATGCTTCCATGTCTCCCGTCCGCAAATTTGACAAACAACCTAAGTACAAACACAGATTCACGCAATCCTCGCCCCTATTCCGTCCCCACAAAGGCTTGTATCGCACTCACCAGTGATCAGTCTTATGCTCTCATGTCTCGCGTCGAGCGCCCGCTGCCGCTCTTCGGCGGAGGCGTGCGCGCCCTCTGTATCTTCCACCTCGGACGGGCATTGGGATACCGCCAACCTGGATATTATGTTTTATTAGATAGAACGAAATATTTAAGGATTTAAAAACAACAATATTAAAAAAACTGGCCTAGAGCATGTCGGGCCAGTGTTGCGTAGTAATATAAATTCAGACAGGTGGGCTGATTATGTTCGAAATAGTTTTATTTTAAATAATTGTATAAGCCCATTCATGTTTTTATTTTATTTAACTTAAATAAAATTACACACAGACAGACAGTAGGACATGGCGATACTATAGGTAAGAGTTAGTTCACAACGGAACCCTAAAAGTAAGAATTATAAAACAAAGTTTTTTCATATTAAAGTAGGTTCGATGCCTAGAAAATTCTAGATTTTTTTAAATACAGTATCATCAAAATATTAATTTTCAAAATAGAAGTCTTCTTTCAGCGAAATATCCTATCTACGATTTAAGGTACGTGCCCTTCATGTCCCATAATCTTAGGACATCCGATAGCCACTGACTTGCTTCATGTAGCTTTTGTTACATGTCATAGCCAAGGAGCGGAATCCTTCATAGCAAAAATCAAACTGTCAGAGGGTTTGAACGAAGTGTTTTATCGACTATCGATAAACAAAATTATACTCAATGAAACATCGTTAAAATAATGTAACTAGGCTTTTAGACATATACGAGTACAGTGGCGACTATATAGTTAATTAGGGACATAATTACTAATGTTGTTTTTTTTTAAAGACTTTGTTCACCAATTATGTTTTGAATAACACGTTGTATAATAATTTATTAACTAACTCTAACCCATATTTAAAAAAAATGTATTCCATTTTTGATTAACTTTTCATACTTTGTCCCTTATTAAAATAATTTGAATTACAATGGCATAGAACAAAATAATTATATCCCTAATAATCCGGCGCCACGGTATAATATGTATGCCTAAAAGCCTGATTACGATTAGCGACGAACCGTCAAGTGTCAATTATATATCGATAGTCGATAAAACACCTGGGTCAATCCCTCTGACAGTTTAGTTTTTGCTATCAAGGATTCCGCTCCTTGGTCATAGCTCTTATTTTACATAGAAATAGAGTCTATCTCAAAATGAAAGCAAGTGAGTGGATAAACTCGCCTGATGTTGTGTATCCAGGCGTGGATGTCCTTGGGCCGGTGTACCCTTAGCTCGAACATTTCGGGCTCGGCTGGCCCGCTACAGATGAGGTATAGGCCTCGCCCTTCGGCCCCAGCTTTCTCTCGGACTAGTAGCTTTACTAGGGATACCACTCCAGTCTGCAAACAGAATGATCCGCTATAATATTGTTACATAAGGTACCAAAATGATGCGATGGATTCCATAATAGAATCCCGAACGTAATGAGGATTCTAAAGTGGAATCGTGAGCGTAATGAGGGATTCAAAGGACTAGTAGCTTTACTAGGAATACCACTCCAGTCTGCAAATAGAATGATCCGCTATAATACTATATTGTTACATAATACATAAGGTATCAAAATGATGAGATGGATTACACAATAGAATCCCGAACGTAATGAGGATTCTAAAGTGGAATCCTGAGCGTAATGAGGGCTTCAAACGTTAATGCCCATTTTATCACACCAGCTATGAGAAAAATAAAAGATATATCATATATTTAATATTTATGCACTTGCAACTTTCACTTTGGAAACAAAAAATCTCTTAGGATAGGTCTGAGGTGGGCAACCCTATTTCCGAAGGTATGTATAATAGAGTGGATCAAAAAAAAATACTTTTTTTGGAACTACCAAACCTAATAGTCATAATTCTATTACCTGGTTTAAGCAAGATTTTGTATACACTTTCGGCAGTTATATTTTCGTGTTTGTATGAAGATTTCAAAAATTCAAAGCTAATGCGGAACCTGAGATGTTGATTTAAAAAGCTTAAAATTTAAACAAAATCCTGCTTAGACTATGGGTCATTGAGTCATACCTATTAGGTTTCATAGTTCCAGAGAAAAGTGTTTTTTCCACCCTAATGTATACCAATCGTCAGTCGAATATAAAAAAATGTAAACAAATATGTCTGACTTTCCACAATAATAGACGTCTTTGAGATATTGTGAAACATGTTGGCAGATGTATTATTACTAGGCTTAGGACTTTTCATAGCATATCGTGGTTCTAAAATCCTTGGAGCCGCTATGTGTAAAATTTTCGAAGTCAAAGTCAAAGTATATTGTAATATTAAATATAATGATTTATACTACTGTCACATCGTTAGTTACTGGGTTAATTTTAATGGAACGTAATAAATTAAAAAAAACGAACTTGGTTTCATAAAAAGAGCATACGAAATTAATTATATCAGAAACCATAAAAAAACTAGACAATTAGGTTCAAGACAAACTAGAAAAAGTCTTAGATCGGAAATATAGCGATGAAAATGGCGAAATTATCATGTTGTTTTTCTCGAAAGTTTCGAATCTTTCGTACAAATTACATATAACTTCCGAGCAAAAAACAAAACTGACGTTTGTCGACTTATACGACTTAAGGTACACCCGGCTAAGATAGGAAGACCACAATAACTACTAAAATAGTAGTATTTTTTCCTCACTGGCTATATTATGCATGGCGCCATTTCACCCTGCCCCTCTCGCTAGTATGCAGCAACCGCTCAGTTGCATCAGTCGTGAGCTACGATAGTTTAAAAAAGTGAATTTTTTCAAGAATTTTTGGAGATCCGATCTTTAACAGGAAGTTATGCACCTTCATCTCCTTACTTTAGAGTTGAAATTAGATACTAGTCCGATCTTAAGCCAAGAAGGTTTTTCGATTGGGTGTCTTAAAAAAAATAGTGCAACTTTGACTTTACGTTTACTCCTAAGCTATTCGGCTGAGCGGCATCAAGTAAATTGATATTGAAAGCTTGATTTTTTTTTATCACGTAAATCACACATCTGCAGGTAAAAGTTAGTGAGAATAAATTTATGATTTTTTTTGTGACATCCTTTCAACTCGCCAAAAAATAGTCCGGTCTTACCGGGGTGTTTCTTATACGTAGTATAAACAGTATAATGAAATAGGTATATAAGTTTACAGTGCATTTTATAATGGTGATACAGAAATAACCTAAAGCATATATAACGATAATTGCAGCAGATGAAACTTTATCGGTCGATACAAAAGCTAAAATATTAACTCTCATAGCTTTACTTTAACAAATCAAACCAACATTACTTTACAAATCATTCTTCACATTGTCTTTAAGGTCTTATGTGCGCAAAAATAAACGTCGTTAATGTCGTGTTTTCGAGGTATCGTGGTATTTCTTTATTATGGTACCTACATTATGACCAAATTTCGGATGTCATCGAAATCAGAGTGTTGATTAGCTATGAAAATAACACGATAGAACAAAAATACAGTATCTTTCGTTACAGAGCTTCGATTGAACCTTTGGTATCTTTCAGTGTTTTACGTGTAAAATACTTTTTTTTTGCATTATTTTATTGAATGAATGATTGGCTCTCGTACAAACACGTGACTTTTCATTTTCATCAGTTGACTAAAGACTTTGAAATTATAATTTATGATAAAATACTTATAAATTGGAATCATTAATCTATGCTCTATGTAATGTCAACGTGAAGTGAAGTCTATTTATTTCAAAGGTCGACAAACGATGTTTTGTTTCTTGTTCGGAAGCTACATGTAATTTATAAGAAAGAATCGAAACTTTCGAGAAATACAACATACTTTCGCCATTTTCATCGCTATTTCCGATTTAAGACTCTTTCTAGTTTGTTTTAAACACTAATTGTTTAGTTTTTTATGGTTTCTGATATAACTAGTTTCGTATGCACTTTTTATGAAATCAAGTTCGTTTTTTAAAATTAATTACGTTCGATTAAAATTAACTCAGTAACGATGTGGCAGTAGGTATAAATCATTATATTTAATATTATTATCCATATACTTCATATACTCATATATCAATATACTTTCACTTTGACTTCGAAAAATTTACACATAGCGGCTCCAAGGATTTTAGAACCACGATATGCTATGAAATGTCCTAAGCCTAATTATTACGTTTATACTAATAAATATCAATAATTTTAACTAAAAATTTATATGAACTGAAGGTTTTAAGTTGATGACAAAACCAAGATTGTGTTCTAAAAGCAAATTTTTAGGTTTGTTTACACTTTTTTTGTTTTCTCCTGACGAATGGTATATAGTGCATTCGTCGCGGCCTCTGTGATATACTATTAAATGTCTCACGACAGAAATGAATTAGATATACAATGGCTATTACCTTATTGTCGGGTGTGAAGAAGGTGTATTTATTGTTGTTGTCATGCAGGAAGAACAACACGTCAGTCAACACGATCACTAGCAGCGTCTGCATTTTGCTGCGGCCCTGCATTAACGTCGCCACTCCTTCGAACCTGACGGAAACACGGATTATTAAATAAATGTTAACTAACAGCTTTTATAAGTCTATGCTACGATTTTATTACATAGGGTTGTAGAACGGGGAACCTAGTTGTAACAGTAATTGTCAAAAATTAATTAACATTTTAATATCGTCGATCGTAACAATACATCTGCCAACATGTTTTGTCAGCCTCCGTAGCCTAGTTGGTAGTGACCCTGCCTACGAAGCTGGAGGTTCCGGGTTCGAATCCCGGCGAGGGCATTCTTTGTGTATTTATTTATCACAAATGTTTGTTCCTTGGTCATGGCTGTCTATGTATTTAAGTATCTATATGTATCTATCTATTATATATATCGTCGCCTGGTACCCACATTACAAGCCTTAATTGAGCTTACCGTGGGACTAGGTCGATTTGTGTAAGATGTCCCAAGATATTTATTTATTTATTATTTATTTATTTATTTATTTAATATATCCACAGCACAGGTTTCGTCCAATAACATACCAAAAATCCACCTCAGGTTTCGTCAATAAGCCGTAGTACACAACATCATCCGCCACATGCCTCGTCAATGATAAAAAACCTATAAAACAATTATTTAGCCTAGCTGGTAGTGGATCTATATCTGGATCCCTAACATTTTTTGACCTATTTTTGCATTCTACGTTTTAACATACGTCATAACGTTTTATGTCCGAATGATCATTTGTCCTAACGCTCATATGCCATATCTTTAATTTTCCTAATATCGTATTGATGATATTTGTTTTCCCTAATGAGTTATATCCTAACCATCATTTTCCATATCAATTATTCATCCTAACGTTATATGCAATAATAGTCAAGTATCATAATTGTCAGTAAGCCTAATGATCGATAATCCTAATAATCGTATTTCCTAACTTTGTATGGCCTATTGGAGTTTATCCTATATTTGTACTCAAATTTAGTCAGATTTAGTCCCCATTATTTAATGTATTCTTGAATAATAACTATCAGAATAACACAGCATTAATCTTAATTTAGACCACAATAAACTTTTTTTTTTATTTTAGGTCGAATATCTCGACCATTTTTGATTTCGGGGAAAAGTTTTCTGGGTTGCAACAAAAAAAATAACCTCAAAGACTAACCTAACCTATCCGAGTCGGATCTGCCCCGGAAGGTTTTGACGCGGTCTCATACTAAACTGACATTTTCTATAGACAAAGTCAAAGTCAAAGTCAAAGTCAAATAATTCTTTATTCAAATTGGAATAGCAACAAACTCTTTTGAATCGTCTAGATATGAAAACTACTTCCGGTTCGAACCCTAAACCGCTGACCCAAGAAGAACCGGTAAAATGCGTACGCATGCTGATAAATGTGTCTTCACCCTAAGTCAGGCCACTGTGACCTCTAAAGCACTCACTTAAGACTCCTATTCCCTTGAAGTATGTCGCTCTTCTTAAACTTGCGTCCGCGGAAGTTAGCGAACGATTTGGCGTCTATCCGGTGGTAGATCTCCAGTTTTCGGTCCTCCCGCTCTTTCGCTGCTACTTGGTTGTCCACGTCTACTAGGATTTCCTGTTGGGGAATTAATGCAAATTATTATACAGTGCGCACCAAAATAGTACAGATTTGTTTAAGGTCCCATTCGGTATCATATTCTGATTAGGAAGAAAAAATAACATTTGATAATATTTTCTACGGTTACCGCGAGGATTACTCATGAAATAAAATTATGAAAACGGATAAACTCGCGTATATTAGTTAACTTTACTTAATTCCGACGTTTCGAACACTTTACAGGGTTCGTGGTCTGCGGGTGTCTCGTGTGTTTATGTTTTCATAGTTTTATTTCAAAACATTTGATTTTGATTTCGCCTTTTTGAGAGAACATTTTTTTACGAAACAATCTTTTATTATTCTTTTTCTTGATCAGAGTATACTACTAAATGAGACCTTAAACCGTTATTTTTGTTCCACTCTGTATGGAATAAACAAATTGACGATTTGTCTATTCCGTACAATTTGAAATTGTATGTTTACTACGCACAATTCATTAATTATGCTCAGAAGTTGCAAATGTTTAAATTTGACATTCTCTACGCTAGCAAGCTTAGTAATTATACATATACATATAAGGTGCCCATGAAGAAAGTGAAACTATTTAACAGCATATTCCTGAGGTTAAATTCTTTTAACCTCAGGAATATGCTCCTAATATGCTCTCTCTGAATATGCTCTGGAATATATTCCAGAGGTTAAATTCTTTTAACCTCAGGAATATGTTCTGCAAGAAATGTTATACGAGTTCCGCAAAAGAATGTTTTCTTTTTGCTCCTCGGTTTAATTAGCATGTAATACACTCTATCATTTGATAATGAGTCAAACAATGCAAAAGTGTACATGTCGTTGTGATCTGAACAGTCTTTATTGTCTCTTAAGGGTTAGTCATTTAAATTCGTATTTACAAGACCCTCTATCCCATCTAAGGGACATGCGATAATATATATTTTTTTTATACCACGTCGGTGGCAAACAAGCATACGGCCCGCCTGATGGAAAGCAGTCACCGTAGCCTTTGGCGCCTGCAACCCCAGGGGTGTCACATGCGCGTTGCCGACCCAATAAGAACTTGTACACTCCTCTTTTGAAGAACCCCATACTGTAGTCCAAGTAAGTAGTAAATTAATCACCTTAACACCGCACAGCGCTTTCTGCAGTAGTTCTCTCTCGTTGATGTCATCTCCCGCCGTCTTCAATAATGGCTCCAATAACAGCGGATATTTGGTGAGCCTCTGTGCTACGAATAACACGCATTCTGGTACACCCTGTCAAAATACATGTATGATAAATATTGCCACTTTAGTGCTCCGTAGTCAACTTTGGCTATGATGTTGGAGGTATTTCGACCATATTCCGGTAATGACATTGTTGTTTATTATGATTTTTGTAGCACTATCTCATAGGATACGTCAGTGGTATTACATGTACAGGAATTGAAACCGTAGAGAACACTTGAACTCAGATTAAAAATTAAATTTCTTTTGTTTTCCGATGATTTATATGAGATGAAGTATCCTAATCTAAAGGTAGCAAATATTTTTTTTTTCTATTCTTAAGAAGGTCGTACAAGAATTACAAATAATTATGTATACTAGTCACAGATAATAATCAAATTATATAATTTAAGCCCGCGCTTTCAGCTCGTGCTCCAATTTACATTTTTTCGGACTTCATTTCTTAGTAAAGTTACTGCCCACATAATGCACAAGTTTTTGTAATACACAATGTTCCATCAGGAAAAAATGTGGTCGACCGTTATTCGACATAATTAAATCATTAGTTTAATTACGATGGAATAAAGTCGAAAAGTGGCAGATCACTTTTTTCGGCTGATACCATCCCCGGTATATGTATATGCTTCGTAAGTACGATTATTCTGTTTGACATACCTTCTTCCTCAACAGCGGGTTTTGCTGACACTTGCGTATAAACCGCGCCAGTCGCGGCTCGCGAGCGCAGCACTCTTTGAACACATCCACTGCGTCGCGGTGCCGCGAACAGAACTCGCCTAGAGAACAAAACAAGCAATGTAGCTCATGCGCTGCCAATGTGTCAACTTCGTTTTATTGTATACCAATATGAAACAGTGCGTAACAAGGAGTTTTTATCACGGGCATTGGCAGGCTTGCGTGGAGATACAGATCCAATACGTAGAGACCCTTTGGAGGAATTTGCAGTGTTGTACAGTCAAGTGCAAAAATAAGTATCGAAAGAATCCGTTCATAAATATGTTACAACGTTCTTATTACACAGAATTAGAGTGCACTGGGACATATTTTTGAACGTTTTTGTATACCCCTTATTTTGTCTTCGACTGTACACCTGCTGCAACTCATTTACGGGCACAAAAATAGATATCCGTGAACTAGTCCCAGCAGACCTTTAAAGGCTATTGGAAATTATGGCGATGAAGGTAGTCGAGACAGTATACCAATAATTCTTAGAAGTAAATTCAGTAAAAATGGAGGTACCTATGCAAAAAAGAACCAACTCACTCGGATATTTCAGTCTAATTAAATCTTTAAATCAAAATAAAAAAAGCAATCTTTAAAATGACAAATTCGTGTGGATAGTTCACTTGCAAAGCCGTGTGGTGATAGCAGTAAGAATACATTTGTCACAACCCCAACGGTTCCCGCGGTCATCGTAAGAGTCGACTTGAAGTGTCACTTTCTAGTGTTTGTAGTTTTTTAGTGTCACCATTCTTCGAATTGATGATCATAGTGGACTTATAACTGCAATCGCCAATACGATTTCTCAGCATGGCGATTATGGGCATGTACCTCCTAATGCGTCTACATGCATAGTTAATAGGGGAGGCCTACGTCCAGCAGTGTACTGAGATAGGCTGATGATTACGATGATGAAGTCAATCTTTCCTCCTCCTACTTGTGTCGTATTCCTCATTGCTGAGGGTCGTGACCTCTAATGAATAATTTTCCATTCCACTTCTGACGGTCTGAGGCAGTGTGTATTGCTTCGTGGACGTTTGTATTGAAGTCAATGTTTAAAATTACAAATTGTGCCCTTTTGCATAAGTACGTCCAATAGGCATGATGATTGTCAAGTCAAATAAGCATCTTTTTTCGAACTGTCAAAACGATCACCACTATGGAATTTTATATGAAATACTCAAAAGTGACGTCACGTTTGAGTACTGCCAAATGACCTACACTTTTAAGTTCTTATCAATTTATTAAATAGAAGTTCTGTACGAAAATTACTGCAATCTACATCTTAGTAATAATTTCTTCGTGTATTTTGTCGTGCATAATGTTAAATAATTTATTTTAACTACAGTCATCATCCCTATTAGGGTTGCCTTACCATAAGCCGCCTTTAACCGATGCCTCGCCGGGGCCGCGAAAGTATCAGCCAGTATATCAGCCACAGAAGCTATCTGCGGCGCCGCGCGCTGCCGAGCCCTCAGTCTCGACAGTAAGGCCGCGTGCAAAGTCCACAGTTCCTCCACGCAGGGGAACATTCTGGAAACTTGCGCGGCGCTTATGCCGGGGAACCGGAGCATGCCTTCTGCGAACATCTGGAACGACAAAGGTGCATTTATTTGCAATATCTTCGCATTCACATACGCGCACTCCATTAACATTAAAAAAAAACACAGTTTTAAGCATGTACCTAATATATATATTACTATTTATAATTAAGTAATAAATTGTAGTAATGGAAGATCGGTGCCTCCTAGCACAAGTTATTCTCTAAATAACTTACAAGGAGACATTAGCAATGGTAAGTTTCGCACTGGATTATAAACGATATAAGATTTTTGAATTGATTTGATCTTCACTGTTATGAGAAATACTTATATCTTGTGAATCAAAAAACAAAATTAAAAAAATAGACTTCAACCGATTTCTTCAAAATCCCATCATCATTCCCCGGCATTGTTGCCAATGGGACCATCTCTGTTTGTTTTGACATTGTTTAAAATAAATTTTATAATTTTTTTGTAGTTTGTAACACAGATTTATTTAAATATATTTATTACTATCTGAATTGAAGTAGAACCAGTGTGACGGATACCGAGCTCGATTTTAAATTCGGACGTTCCGTTGAACGAACGATGGGAAAACATTGTTCAATACAAGTGTAAGTTGTATTTTTAAATAACTGATTTTGTTTTGCTCATAAAGTCGCTCTGAAGTCATAAGCAACACTAAAAAATACTTGTTATCAATTAAGTATGAAATTAAGAACAGAATTTTACCTGACAAAATTATTGCCTATAATTCGTCATTTTTATATACCCCCATATTCCACATAAGGGCTTGTCCATTAATCACGTCACGATAGGGGAAGGTGGGTCAAGAAAAAATCAACAATTATCACCATAGGGGATCATCGGACAAATCACGTGCAATTTTTTGTTACTCTCTGCTGAGTAGCATTATAGCTAGTAAAAAAAATCTATACTTTTTTAAAAGACTTTTGAAACATAACCAAATGTGAAATCCTGAACTGAGTTTTAAAATTTCATGGAGATTTACCACGTAGTTGGCAAAAAATCCCATCACGTTTGCTTAATAAAAAACGTAAATTGAAGTGTTATTAAAAGGACTACTTAAGTTGGCAATAAATTAAACGTCATATTGGCTAGGGGCCTGAAAATATCACCAAATATCAAAATGTGGGGCTCTAAAATCGTATGACATGATTAATGGACAAGCTCTAATGTAATTCATAAGTTTACATTACTATATAAAATAAACGAGTACAATACCTTCTGCATCAGCCTTATAGTCAAACAATGGTGTTTCTCCGTCAATATGAGCTCGTAGATGTGCTCCTGTCGTTTCGTCTCCCGGTCCCCGATGGCCCTAGAAGCGAAGTTAAAAATGCTAATTTTACGCAATAGTAGTTCCTTGCTCTACGAAGCAACAGGAAATGAAAGAAGCGAGTGTACTACGGCTACTCTATAGAATCGAGTGGTAAAAGAAATAGAACGAGGGTGCGATTCACATCAACTTAATAAGAAACCCGTCGCCTAACTTAGCAAGCCACTAAGTATTGTCTGTCCCTTTCGGTCTTATCAATATGTCTGTGAGAGCGAAAAGGACAAACAATACTTAGCGGCTTCCTAATTTAGAAGACGTTTATGATAAAGGAGTAAAAGATTAAACGGGTCAAGTCAGATGTTTGTGTTTATATGACATGACATGTGTGTGACCCAAGGATCGAACAAACGCCCGTCATTTTGAAAACATAACCCTGTTCCGTACAGTAGAGACTTCCTTATCTTATGATGTTAACATATTTTATTGTATAAGATATTTTTTAATAACTCTATTACAAAGTATCTATTTAAGACATCCTGTGTCCTTACTTGTACACACCAGGATTATGATTTTATGACTTTGGTCACTAATAATAATTTAATATCAAAAATTCTAAATCGTTAATTGGTTACAATAATGATGTGTACAAGTAAGAAAGAGTCGAGATCTCCTAAATAAATACTTTATGTTATTGTTATAAAAAGATATCTTATAAGATAAAATACGTTAATATCATAAGATAAAGAAGTTTCTACTGTACGGAACAGGGTTATGTTTTCAGAATGACGGGCGTTTGTCCGATCCTTGGACTGTGACCTGTTGAGATCACACCAAGGATCGGACAAACACCTCGTGAGCCATATCGCATTAAATATAATAGTTTTATTTAAGTTTGATGTGAATCGGACATAAAGGTGCTTCCATAGACATGCTGACTCTCTATATTGAAATGACATTTAATCAAAATCAACGAAAAAAGTATTTGAAACTAGGCATGTCGGTGCAAACAGTGTATATTATACGTATAAACTACACACATAAATATGTACATATCTACTTGAATAGAACTACTGTAATATTAATATATACGCTGTGTACGATTGTAGTAACTATTTATGCGAAACGGTAGCCGAAGAATTGTGAAAGAAAGACAGTATCCCGTGCTTATCCTATGAATTACAATGTCAATGATTTTATGTTAGCTTAACTACCGACTTATGACGAGATAGAATGTAAATTGAAGTACTGGACCCCGTTTCTGAAAAGCTAGTAACTTGTTATATAAGTGGAAGATTATTTTCAACAACAATTAAATAGGAACTTTCACTTGTATTGCAAGTTACGATCTTTTGAGAAAAAGGCCACAGGTATTTTCTGTGTGTATTGATGCTTATAGAAAGTGCGTGATATTTTAAGTATTGCATTCGAGAACTATATAATTTAGAATACTGTTTGCTAATAGAGTAAAGCTAAGGTAGTTGTATTCTAGTAGATGGGTGCAAAGAGTGCCACGAATGAAAGTTGTGTTCGTTGAAAGTAGGTATTTGTGTAAATTGTTATTTACAACCGGAAACGATTAACTAGTATATTGATTTTGTATTTGGTGACCTGATTAATTAACCTAGTCGGTACAGCCCTTAGGACTAATTTTATTTTACCCTATTGATTCAGTTATCAGTTCAGCCCGCGATCATTTTCCTTTCAACCCTCGGGGTTTTGAAATAGTATTGAAATTGGAATATTTTACAATTATACTGTTCTAAAATTACTGTCACGAAACAAATGCAATACTGTGTTTCTTCAAAAGAATATACTTTGATTACTGTTCATTACTGGTTTCATCACGACACTATGCTATCCACGGACTGCCAAGTGTACTAAAAATCTCTTAATTGCAAAAATGGTAGAGGTATGTGCGGATATTTTTGAGCGCTCCGGACGCAACGATATATTTAATGGCGACTGTACTAATCAAGGTCAACATTGTATACCAGGCTCCCAGCAACTTATACCCGACCAGGATGCTTAGCCAAGTTGCCAATCGCTAACGCTTAGTAGCGTATCGTAGTTTTCCCTCTCTGTCACTCTTTCATATTAGGGCTTGTCCATTAATCACGTCATACTGTATAGGGGGAGGGGGGATCAAGAAAAAATCACCAATTATCACCATAGGAGAGGGGGGGTCATCGGACAAATCACGTGTAAGTTTTGTTGCTCTCGAATCTGCTGAACAGCATTATAGCCAGTAAAAAAATCTATACTTTTTTATAAAACACTTTTTAAATACTAAGTTTTACAACTTCGCGAACATTTACCTCGTAGTTGGCAAAAAACTACGTAAATTCAAGTGCTATTAAAAGGACTACTTAAGTTGGCAAAAAATTACACGTCATATTGGCCAGGGGTTCCAGAAAATATCACCAAATATCACCATGCGGGGTGGGGGGGTCTAAAACAGGCCAAAATTGTATGACGTGATTAATGGACAAGCCATTAGTGCGACAAAGACGAGTAAGCAATAGCGATTGGCAACTTGTCTAAACCCAGGTTATCTTTACGCTCCGTCGCCAAACCCTTAAACTCTATCACAACGGAATACGGTTGACACTCACTTGGCTAACCCTTTAGGAGCGCCCGCGGCCCATCGGCTGACAAGCAAAACTCACTATAAAAACTGTCACTACTCTTCGCAACCTCTTATGTCATTATTGAATCAGAACTGAGATACGATCTCTATTTCAAGTAGGTATTTGTTACTTAGTGAGTTTTGGTTGTCAACCGACGATATTAGTGCGATAAAGACGAGTAAGCGTTAGCGATTGGCAACTTGTCTAAACCCAGGTTATCTTTACGCTCCGTCGCCAAACCCTTAAACTCTATCACAACGGAATACAGTTGACACTCACTTGGCTAACCCTTTAGGAGCGCCCGCGGCCCACGTGTCGGGCTCGGAGGCCCCTAGGCCCAGTAAGATGGCCTCCTCGCCGAGGAGGTCGGGCGTCAGGTAGGCCTCCGGCCATTCTGTCGCTCCGGCGTCGTCCGATGCACTGAAAGTATATTTAGCGTATCAACTTTCTGTTTTAGAATTAATCAGGGATGCTACTTGCGTAGACATCCTGGCACCGTCCCATCTTCAACGAACTACGTTTAAGGCAGCCGCTGCGGCAGAAAATGCCGAATTTTTAAAACGTAATAAATATAAGGGCCTCGACAAAGAGTACGATTTTGTACCGTTTGGCGTAGAAACTTTAGGTTCTTGGGGCCCCAGCGCACGCAAATTGTTTGCTGAGATCGCGAAACGTCTGGTTGATGTAACTAAAGACCGGAGAGCTGGCGACTTCCTCGCACAACGCATCAATATTGCGATACAGCGAGAAAATGCCGCCAGCATCCTCGGTACAATGCCACAAGGGCCAATCTTAGATATAGGTTAAGTAGATTAGTTAGATTTAATCTATGTACATAAATTGTAGTTTTGAAAATAAACGTTAAAAATCAGGGATCGGATATCGGTTTTTTCTCCATACAAAAGAACTGTTCTAATTTCGTTTATTTTCGTCATTGAGAATATTGAGTACTACGTAAAGAATGTAAACTGTTTTGAAATATTGTACTACATTATTTCGAGATTTAAAAAAAACCGGATTCAATCCTTGCATACATACTGGTTATTTAAAATACTCATCATCATCAGCCTATGATAGGCCTCTTCTATTAACTATGCGTATAAACGCATTAGGAGATAAAAGCCCATAATTGCCACGCTGGACAAGCGGATTGGCGATCGCAGTAATGTGTCTATGATGACGCTGCTGCCCATCATCAATCTTTTATCAAATAGTGGTCGATGACACTTCAATCCCTTAGTCAACTCTTACGACACCCGCAGGAGGAGTTGGGGTGGTGACAAATGTATTCTTACTGCCGTCACCACACGGCTGGGTTTTTTAAAATGGGAACATTAAATTGCATTATCGATGGCTCTTAGGTCGCGCGGCGTGGTTTTTGTATACAATATAACGCAGTTAAAGTCATCGACAATAATCCCTTTTCCCAGATAACATCACATTTGAATGCCATCCACTAAGGATATAAAATGAGATGATAAGAGGATTCACACATCGTTCAAAATAAAGACACTTTACGGGCGAAACAGCACACTCACGCATATAGCCCTGGGGGTTACCACGATCTATAGGTATCGGCACGAGAGTTGAGGCCACGCACACATCAACATGTCATGTAAACACACGGGGAATTTGAAATTAGTGTTATTTTTTCTTACTGACAGCAAACCCAATTGCAACTATAAGATTGACCAAAAAGTTTGTTCAAGGGATTTGCTTCAATATTTTGACGCAAGTCATTCATTCATTCAGTACATTTTTTGCAATTGGGTCAATCACGTTTTTTATGTCACGCGTTGCCATGGTTACGTTCTCCTGGGTCACCCTTAATTTCATAGTTTAATAGGGTTAAAATTGACAAATCTTTGAATTTTATGATAGTTATGGGACCCTTCCAGGGTAGGTCACACACTAACCATGATAGTAGAGCTTGCAGGATACTTTCTTCTAGCTAACTATGCCACTGTTGTCCCCTGGGTGATGTGACAGAATAACAACAAAAAAAACGTGATTGACCCAATTAGTACTTCATTTGGATGTGTGTGTAATCAATCATTCATCTCAACTCTCGTGCCGATACCTATACTAATGTGATTAAGTTTAGTCTAATCTGAAAAGCTATGTGTCAGTTCCATAGAATAACTGTCAAAAACTGACAAGCAGAACCTAAACTGAATCGCATTAAGACATCATGGTTCCCCTGTTCACTCCAAGTGTAGTCGAGGGTCTCAGCTAACGTAATGACATTTTTTATACATTTTAAATCACGATAACTTACTTGCTTTGGTCGTGTTTATGGTCAGAGTCCTTGTCGTCATTGCACACGTGGCTGGTGCTGAAATAAGACGAAAAGTAAGTAACTTTCTAGCTTGTTTCGGTAGATATGGCAACACAGAAATCCTTTCCATATTATAAGTGAATTTTGTGAGCAAAACATACTTTGGACTGTTTCTGAACCATTAGGTATTCAAATTATTGATTAGAAAACTTTATAAGAAAAATTAACAAATATAACTTGTTTTTTATACTATTTTCTCATGCTAATATAAAAACACGATTGGAAAATTATATTACAAATGATTGTATATCCACGATTTTGAAACATATTTTTCATTTCCAAATTCTTATAACAGGGTACAAGTGTGTAACTTTCTTAGTCATTTTATTTTACTCGTATTTTTTATCGACTATCATTACTACTCTGTCTAATGTCTGTACTAATAATTAGCTTAGGTATTTGATTTTTTTTATCCACTTTATTGATATTAAAATTACACGTTTCTGTGTTGCCATAAGAAAAATAACGCAAAATGCAAACGGGGTCAATCTCAACCGACGTGACACGTGACATTAGGTTATGGTTTAACAGCTCCTGCAAAGCTGCAACTTTATCGTAACAAACCAATCACAAAACACGGTCTGCAAAGCCTAAATAATAAAAAAAGAAGCCATTGTCAGTACAAAAAAATCACTTCCACAGTTTGAATGAAAAAATCATGCAGATTTGTAAAAAAAAGGTGTAATGTACACGTACTTAATACTGAATAGTTTGAAATTGATAGTGTGTCCGTATTATGATTGGGACGTCCAGGCAGAGTATTATTTTTTTTTTATCGTATCCGTATTTTACGACGACTACAAAGAGTCACAGATAGAGAAAACCATGATACGCTGTAGCTATTGGGAACTTGGCTTTCAGGTGCAACTAAGCAATATCGGCCGGATTAATATACGGCAAAATTGCGGACAGTGGCTCAAAAACCCCAGTAAGTAGCTGTTTGTAATGATGCTACCACATTTCAGTACTCACTAGTCACAGTTTTGTTTAATTAACAAACTATCCTTTAATTAAAAAATGTGAGTGAAAATAATTTTCGTGTATTAGGTATCAGTGGCGGCGCGTCCATACAACCCGATTCCCACCGGCTTCCCTAAATTTTTTCCTCATTTATCAAACTCATCCAATATTATAATTTTAATACATTCGTGTAACATTAACATTACCAATACATCTGTACCTTTAATTGAATAATTCGAACTACTATATCTCTAGAAAAGAGTTCAACCAATAATAGCGCGTAAAGGAAAGTAACCCGGTTCGACGTGGGCTTTTTATTCCGATCTTATTTATTCATAAAACTACTACGCGACATCGAAACGCACGCACACATTCACAAACTCCCATTCACAGAACTGCCAAAAATGGCCGCTAGGTAAGCCATAGATCGCCGGCTTATCGAAACATTCCGTTATTTGAATTGATGCTTTATTATGTACAGTATAAGGTCTATTTTGGTATGCGTCACTTCACTAATTTGAATCCGGGCGAGTTACGCGCGCGCCCTTTAAGCATTGCCAATATTGCCATTACAAAACCTGCATTGAATTAATGGGCTAATCATTGTAAAATGTTGGTGTTATTAATGTAAAATATTTTAAAATAAGGAAACTTTATTACAAATTATACATGGATTGAGAAATGAATTAATTTTACAAAATTAAAGAGTTAGATTTGTGCGTGCGGAGAAATAATAGATATCATAGCAACACTCAGATTGATTAGATTCGGTGTTTACGTTTGTTGTTTATATTGTCGGTTTTTCGTAAGTTTAGATGATAAAATTGATAAAGTTAAATTAACTAATAAAGTTGCTTGTGGTGAGATTCGTGACTGTGTGATACGTATTGGTTGTGTGATACAGTGTATTCGTTGCAAATACTAAGCGGCAGTTAGGTAAATATTTTGTGAGGATTTCATAAGTTGTTAAGGTTTAAGGTTAAATTAGTTTATAATAATCATTCTGATGGTGGCTCTAATTCGTTTTGATTGTTGTCTAGTAGATTATCTACTGATATTATGCTTTTCCAAGCTTGTTTTTTTTTAATAAAAGGTACATCTACAAAAAGGCCGTTCTCGCGTCGGTGGACCAGAATTAAAAAATACATTGTTAAGTGAACGGATGGTTTTTCAGCACCTTCACAGTGGGCTATACATATATATAATAAATATGCTTGGCTGACCGACATCTACAATCTGAACAATATGTTATATTAAGTGCGTGGATACAAGGGGGTTTGGCGAAATGAAGTATGACTAATTCGGCCCAAAATCACGCGCAAAGCGACTAACATTTAAGGAGTTGTTTGATGTTACACAATTTTGGGAATAACCGGATCGAAACTTCCCTTGGCAACCATTATGATGCCCACCACCGCAAAGTGGAGCGAAATAGAAAGACAAGGTTTTTTGCTCCGAGTTGCCCTACGAAAATTTTCACGCGCCGCCACTGTTAGGTATAGATTTAATTGATAGAGTTCTGTTAACTTTTCAGAGCGACTAAAAACTATTTGAGTGTTGATTCTAATTTAATTCAGCTCTTTTTTTTGTTTAGTATGATTATTGAAACAGCCGGAAATTTTTCATTGAGCGTGTCTGTATCGACACCAATACAAAATTATGCCACGAAGATCAGAGCTTGCATTTGAATGAGGCTCATTTACATGCCGTGGAAACCTAATCAGACCTTCGTCTGATTTATCAGACAAGACAAGGTAAGACTACGGCGGTTAAAAGGTTAAGCATCAAAATTAAATCTGCCTGAACGTACCTCCGCAACAGACAACCTAAAGTCCTCAGCGAAAACAAATCGAAACAAAAACATTTTAACGAACTACGACAACAATTTCGACCAGAAACTACCTCAAGAGAAAGATACACAAGTAAGGCGTTGTGGATGAACCATCTAGAAGATCTTGGTAATGTGTATGGCGTACTGATATGTAACGAAAATATCTCAAATTATAAAAAGCTTTGATTATTACTACGTAGATGTTTTACATAATCAACTATATGATACTCCGAACGTCTTTTTTATTGACATGAGAATTGTAGACAATGTTGTATTTTGCGTTAAAAACATTTAATTAGCAAACTAAACTCACATTGATAAAACCTTAAAAGAAAATCACCTAAAAACAAAAAAAAAACAACCGAAAAATCAAATCGCGCAACCAGGATCGCATAACGTCGCCGAAGTATCGAGAGAGAAACGAAACGATGACTCATGGCATGTGTGATGAGAGAGTAAGAGAGAGACAGCTCGATGTCGCAGCATTCCCGCACTTACTGCACGCCGAGCTTCGTCGCCACGCGGCGCCACGGCGAGTAACATCCCGATTGCTTCTTGCTAGTCGCGAAAAAACACACGCATAAGAAAAGAGGGTCTCTTTTCCGGTGGACGGCGGTTGCGCTGTTTCGGTTCTATTGTCTGCGCGTTTAGCTGGCTTGACAGCGACGCGGGTGGAAAAACTGAAGTGGCGTTTTCGAATTATAACTAACGTAGTCATGCGACTCGTACGGTTCGATTGCAAATTTTTACATAGTTAAGGCCAAAACAAAGTTTACGATCGCGTCAATTGTGTTATGTAAGTTAGTGATACAAACTGTATACTATGTCCAACAAGCTTTGGCAGTAGAAAAAGATGGTTTTAAAAAAAATTGTGCGTTTAGTGGATCGCACACGACAAAATTTGAATTTGTTGCCCTTTTTCACTCTTAAAAGTTGTTACACAAAATTTAACTTCGTAACACAAAAATAATGACATTAAATTTTGTTTTAATTTCAAATTTGGCTTCAACAATGTATTAAAATTTTTTCAATCGACCCATATTAAAACGTTTGGCGAGCCGAGTTACTCACGTAATTTAAGCTGATGGTTCCGCGACATGTTTTGACCCGTGAAGAGGATCCTCATCAGGAGTACCATCGGCCAAAGCCCGATGTCTCCTGCGGGCTTGGGCCCTGCTAGAATCTGAACTTAATGGGTCGAAACATGTGCAGACATCGGGTTAAATTACGCGAGCAGCCCGATTCGCTAAATATTTTAATATGACTTGTTTGAATTGATTAAACCGGTCATGAAGTTTTTGGTAATATTCACCCAAAACAAGCTTTTAATGGCACCTCAACTTTTCCACTATTGAATGATTTTCTTTATAAGAAGACATTCCGTTTTTCGACACAATCAACTAATATAATAAAAAGAAACATAACTAGCAAATAGAACAACATAAAGTGGCAAATTGAGCAAACAAAAATTAAGAAGAAGAATCGAAAATATAACAAAATGGCTGAAAACTAGCAATGGAACAAGGCATTCAAAATAAAAGTGTATATATATTGAAAGAGTGTATATACTGAAGATTATTTTTAATAAAATATATCACAGTGTCACATACTTGTGTATCTTCTTATAATTAAATCACTGTCATGGCGGACACTGCCAAAGTCGACTATCCAGCAACTAAACATTTCTTTGCATGTGTCATTAATACAAAAAATAGCCATTAAGAAAACTTGAGGACATGTAAACAATAAAACGACATCATTTAGGTTTCAAAATAGTACCCAAGTTTTGTTAAAGGTTATATAACAAAGTTAACAAACCCTGCACATTATTGCACGCAAAACAAATTGATAATGCATAGCGTAAAATGGCGCGCGTCGGGCTGTTCGCTGTAGCCAAAGTCCTTGCAACAATGAAAAATAAAGCCGCAAAATATATTCTACACAAAACCGCTTATACCTCCGAGCCCGTCAAATGGCCGGAGGTATTAAAAAATAAAAGTTTTATTCTTCATTTTATTTATTCGACGTTAATGTGCCAGTGTTAAAACTGAGTTCGAATTTTGAATTTAGAAGTGCCTGAATTAAATTATTTTGTTTTTTTTTTACATACCTGCTAGGGTTTTGAGACTGGCTAGAGACAGAACTCCTCTTGCTACTTTTACCACTTGCTGCGCTCAGGGATTTCCCAACTGAAGTCTGGAAAGTAATTTATGAATCTTAATACTGGTACAATTGACATTATGTGTACTTTATTCTCATGATAATAGGGGTCACGAATGGTCAGTTTGCTAGCGTTTACACGAGATTTTTTGGGTAACGCCTTGAACATTGAATTATCATGTTGCATACCTTTGAAGATTTTGGTTTGTTGCATTCAACAATGTAGTCTTTACACACGCTTTGGTGTACTGTCATGGTGCAATCTGAAAATAATGAAATGAGCATTATTAGCTAATTTCTAAGAAAATGGTATAAGTTTTTTCTCAAACTTGCTACGGAATGTTGATGTTACTTACTTTAAATTAAACCCGGAAATATTTTTTTATTTATTTTATTTTATTTTATACTATGTATCCGGTGGCATATGCTAAGATTTCATGTATTTATTTCACACCTAGGACTGCAAACAGACTGTCCTTTGTTTTGAAACGTCAAATTGTGCCACTAGGTCTTGACATTCAGCCACAGAAAAAAAAATACCTTAGAACTGATGTCTATACCACCAGGTAAAAGAATACCTCAAATAGATTAAAATAAAAAATAGGCGCGAATTTTTTTAAATGTTTTACGATACTGTACTATTGGTATATTTACAAATGAAATAGTATAGATCGGCGAAATCAGTTCGTTTTATTTCATGGCAAGTTTGAGAAAAGCACTATACAAATCTCGGCGAGAAACAGGGTTACAGGCCGCGTATCCCTTCGTTTCCCGTCCTCTATAGTAATGTACTATTAAGCTGAGCTTGAGCTTGTGCTTGAGCACTCGATATTTCGGCATTACGAAACAAGCGACTAAGAAAGACGGTAGATCGCTACGGCGTGTGGGTCGACCACAATCGTGTCATAAATATAGTTCATATTTAAAAAATCAGTTTGCTCGAGTTGTGTTCATGTTTTGCTTTCAATATATCAGTATTTGTATAGCATGCTTCTTCCACGCAAGGCTATTGCCTGTTAAGTCCTGTCTTCTTAGAGACCATTTATTGTAGTTATTGTGTACGTACGCTCGCAGTAGAAGGCGGGTTTGTCGGTAAGGGTGCGACCACACCAGTCGCAATCAGCGGCCGAGGTCGCCGCCTGCCACGCATGCGCTGCCTTACGACATTTGTATAGCATTCACCTTCCAAGACAATTATTGTAGTTATTGTGTACGTACGCTCGCAGTAGAAGGCGGGTTTGTCGGTAAGGGTGCGACCACACCAGTCGCAATCTGCGATGCACCTTCCAAGACACTTATTGTAGTTATTGTGTACGTACGCTCGCAGTAGAAGGCGGGTTTGTCGGTAAGGGTGCGACCACACCAGTCGCAATCTGCGATGCACCTTCCAAGACACTTATTGTAGTTATTGTGTACGTACGCTCGCAGTAGAAGGCGGGTTTGTCGGTAAGGGTGCGACCACACCAGTCGCAATCTGCGATGCACCTTCCAAGACACTTATTGTAGTTATTGTGTACGTACGCTTGCAGTAGAAGGCGGGTTTGTCGGTAAGGGTGCGACCACACCAGTCGCAATCTGCGATGCACCTTCCAAGACACTTATTGTAGTTATTGTGTACGTACGCTCGCAGTAGAAGGCGGGTTTGTCGGTAAGGGTGCGACCACACCAGTCGCAATCTGCGATGCACCTTCCAAGACAATTATTATAGTTATTGTGTACGTACGCTCGCAGTAGAAGGCGGGTTTGTCGGTAAGGGTGCGGCCACACCAGTCGCAATCAGCGGCCGAGGTCGCCGCCTGCCACGCATGCGCTGCTTTACGAGATTTGTCCTGTAAACAATAAACATAAGTGTAAACGTCATGGCTATACCTAGATATTTTTCTAGCAGACGAGCATAATTGTTATCGATGAGTACAGTCAAGGGTATAAATATGTACGAGTATACAGTTTTTTACTTATGTCTGGAATATAAGGTCTAAAATTGTATATATATTTATGACCCTGACTGTACACCCCATAATATGCCCTATATTAGCCACTCACTTGCTTCATGTAGCTTTTGTTACATGTCACCACTCTTATTTTACATAGACATAGAGTCTATCGCAACAATCAAAGCATGTGAGTGGTTAAGATAATGTAATTTTTATATCTACACAAATCTTTAGGTATAGGTATCTGAACGACGAGAGTTGAGGTGAAGGATTAGACACACATCTAAATGAAGTACTAATTGCAAAAAATGTAGTGAATGAATGAATGACTTCCGTCAAAATATTGAAGCAAATCCCTTGAACATACTTTTTGGTCAATCTTACATTTGCAATTGGGTTTGCTGTCAGTACGAAAAAAGAACACTAATTTCAAATTACACGTGTTTATATGACATATTCATGTGTGCCCCAACTAGCAAAATATAGTCATATAGAAGTTGAGACAACGTTTTGCATTTAGCTTGTAGTCCTATTTGGTTGGTCATATAAACGTAAGGGAAACGGTTATAAAAGGCGAAAGTGGCGCAAATTATAAGACTTATTGGTGAGATAAAGGTTAAATAAAGGTTTGCATGGCGACTTAAATCGTTTATTAAAGGTATTGTAACGATTAAGGAATGACCATAACGTTGTATAAAGAGTACAACAAAAACCTTTACGCGACCTAAATATCAAATAAATGTTTTA
This sequence comes from Thaumatotibia leucotreta, assembly GCA_025490895.1. Classification (NCBI taxonomy): domain Eukaryota; kingdom Metazoa; phylum Arthropoda; class Insecta; order Lepidoptera; family Tortricidae; genus Thaumatotibia; species Thaumatotibia leucotreta. The sequence continues at coordinate 34,543 of JALPQI010009059.1, forward strand.
TAACTGACCATTTTGTTTTATAGAAGGTTTAGTGTAATCCTTACTCATTGCTTATCGGACTTTTAAGTTATCTAAACATTTTTAAGTTTTATTTATAAAACTGCTCTTGACATTTATTTTAAATACGCGCAAAACTTGGTGTGTTACAAAAAGTGTACGGAAAAATAATACAACGTAATTTTATAAGTTTTGTAATAGAAATATTGCACATTTGGCGTGAGCTGAATTCGTATGGGAAGGTCACTTTACTGTTAAAGTTTATGATGATATACAGTTTTTTGCTGTCGCGCTCTTAATATATTCGAAATAATTATAATTTATAACAATATTTCTTCATATTTTATTATAGTTAAGGTTAGCCATTTTGGAACAAGTCATGGATTTATACTTATACGACTACAATATAACTTTATCTTAAGTAAAGGTTTTTATAACGACTACAAATTGTCCGCCATTACTAAGCCGCCATTACTAGTCCGCCACTTCGTTTGTACCGTTTCCACGATGTAACGTCCATGGTTTTTTTCTTTGAAATAGTACTGTGATGCTCACGAAATGGCACCTGATGTTTTATAATATTAATTTCAAATCGACTTTAAATTGCATGATGTTTTATAACCGTAACTTAAAATCAATTTAAAAACATATAGTTCAATAAAAGGAATATAACGGGTTCGGCAACAACTAAAGGTTTTTCAAAGTTTTTGTTTGACGTTAATATAACCAACTGTTGAATAAAAGGTAGATAACAGTCCCGCTGATATCTTTTTGTCATATTGAAGTTACCCTTAATACCGCTATATAACTGTCGAGATAAGGTTTTATGATATCACTTATACAACAATAAAATTATGTAGACGTTGTAAAAATGACCTTATTACGACGGTTCTGTTTTTTCAAAACCCTTTATAAGACGAAAACGTTTATACGACTTTGAACATCATTAAGTAAACGTTTTCTTTAAAACCTCTACATGATTGTTGTATAATTAAGTCGCAAAAACGTTTATTTACCATAGTAATTAGACTATTTGGTAGGACGACTAAACTATCAGATTCATAACGTTTATTTGACTAACAGGTTAACTAAAAACGACTATAAAACTCTTATATGGCTAAAGGTCGTATAACTCTTGATTTATATGACTTCTTTGCTAGTTGGGGCGTGACCTCAACTCTCGTGCCGATACCTATACCTATCTTTACTTTTTGTAATCTGTATACCATTGGGTAAACTATTTATGTCACTTGTGCCATATTTCACTTACCTCCTAAAACTAAAGAGTTATATAATCACGACATGACAATTTTAATCATTATATCTGTAGGGTCAACGCTTTATAATAATGAATTATATGAATAATGGTATTTTTAATACCCCCCCGTATTCATAAACGTTTGTTAACTTAAAAAGCCGCTAATAATTGTTTGTCCCTTTCGATCTTAACAATGTGGCCATAAGAGAAAAAGGGACAAACAATTATTAGCGGCTTGTTATGTTAACAAACGTTTATGAATAAGGGGGTACGTCTTTACAGATGTTCAGTACCTACTAAGAGAGGTGGTAGTATGAAATATGTCAAACCTTCTTTTTCCTGAAAAATAAGCTGCCTCTTTTCCGTCTCTTTTCCGCATGATGGTCATACGCCGCTCTGTAGAACAAAATACGAATGAATATTTCTACAGATTACAGAATAATATCTTTAGACCTTTTATGGAATCATCGGTGTTTACCTACAATTGTTTCATCAGTAATTATTTGTCTAGTAAAATCATGCCACAGTAAAAAACAAAAACAAATCAGAAAAGTGTGAAAACAAACGAAAACAATAGCAAAGCTTGTGCTTTAACATGCCAATAGAAAAACATTGCACTTGACTTTATTTTTGAGAAATATGATGTCACAGGCATACCTTAAAAATCTCGAAAATCTCTTGTAGTCGTCTTTACTACGATTTAAGGATATCCGAGATGTTTTCATGTCTCAGTCGCACCTCCGTCAGTCAAACTGACAGTACTATATTTGCTAAGTTCTACTCACTAAATAACCTAACTTTGCAGCCTCAAGTGATTTCTGTGTGAATGGATTCTCCTCCCTGGTAGCTGTCTTCGTCACTCCGTCGCACTCGCACCCCCGCCGCTCAAGCTAACATCGAACGAGACAAAAGTTCTACTCGTTGGCTTGGTACAGTTCTACTCACTGCTCTAAGAACGCCAATCTATGCAGCCCCAAATGCTCTTGATGTGTGTTGTTTCTTCTCCCTGGCAACTGCGCTGTGGCGCCGACAGTCGCCGCTGACGTGTCTTCGTCGCTCTCCGTCTCACTCGCACCTCCGCCGGACAAACTAACATCGAGCGAAACAACAATACAGTACCACCACAAAATACGAACGATAATAAAATCGTATCAATGGATGTCGTTATTTGTGATTTTACTGTTCATTGTGGAACTATCGTCATTGTAGGCACATTTATTTTTGTGTACAGCGTGTAAATCTAATACGGGCGACAGATAAAACCATGCATAGGCTTTTAGTGTAATCGTAGAGGTTTTTAATTTACATTGAATTACCCCCCCCCCCCCCCCCCCCTACAATCAATTATTGAAGAATATCTGAGCAGTAATGTACCTATCTGTAAATATTGCATAGCAGTTATGACATTTGAAGGGTCCACGGAAAAAACATGTCTAGTCAATTCAAATTACAGAAGGAAAAACCACCTTACTTTTATCAGAATAAGGTGTGAATTTGCCTTGATTTTTGAAGCACTCCCAACAAACATATTAGCTATAACAGGAACTCATTTAGAATCCTGAGTGATGTAGTAGTTTTATAAGACGCATAATAATAGTTTTAGGTGATACTATGGAAATAAACAGTCCTCTTAATACACTGGTGCTAGTAAGGTGATATAATAGACATAAGATTGCATATTGTAGCTAAAAGCTGTAATAAGGTGGTATTAACTGCCTTTTTATATGCTATGGTTACCACTTTAAGGATATTTTAACACTGGAGTTTCGATTGGGGTGCCCATTATAACTTACTCGCGCTGTAGCTCTATAATCGTGTTATGTTTACCTTTTAGTGCTTAATGCCGCCTACAGTGTTACAAAAGCTATAAAAATAACCTTAAGCCATTTAAGAGTGGTAACATGAGTTCTTATAGCACTTATTAATTTAGCGATACAACAGACATAATTTTCCCTGTTAAATCACTTAGCTTTTTAGAGCTTGAAGTGCTACAACAGCGGTATGGCCGTAGCTCTACAAGAGTGTTTACGTGAACATTATTACTACTTTAAAGTTATTTTTAACGGTTTGAGGTATAAGATACCTCGCTCTATAACCTTTAATGGTTATCGGGAATACATTTAAAGCTGTCAGTTCTACTGGAGATAAAATTATCACCTTTAGAGTTAATCATGTCTTTAGAACGTGAAACGCCATTTTTGTTTACAAACAAATACAAAAAAAATGCTTAAAATATTGTAATAAAGCAGCAATTGTTACGGTAATTGCTCTAATATTACAATATCTAGTATGTGTAGCATAACCATTCACAAAACTAAAGATTATAATGAACTTACTTACCAAACATAACCTAGGCTACAGTACTTTGAGCATACCAAATTTGTTAAAACTTGTAAATTTACGAGGCGCTTGGAATTTGAGATGTAAAATACCACATATAATGACAGAAAAGTAACAACCGCATTAGAATTTTGGTTGAATTCACTAATACGCGTCGTGAAACTTTGTGTACTCAACTGGTAATGATTTCACAATCCATCAAGTCGCCATTACAAACAATCTTCATTGCACACAACACAAACCGATTGAAATCGTATTAAATATTTTGACATTTCAAACTAGACAAACGATTATAGCTATAAAAGATTCCATATTGCGACGCACAGCGATTATTTTCACTATAGCAGTGTTCTTGTAACACTTTAAGTGATACAAGATGACATTTTACGCGGTTATTAGAACTACAAGCGAAAATACTGCTACTCTAGCCCTTTATTGTCACTCCCGGCAACAATTATCCCTATTGTAGCACTATTGTATCACTAGTTTATCACTATTGCGCATAAAATGAACCACTATAGAACTTCGAGCTCTAACGGCGGTGCCTATTTGAGAGTTATAGCGTGCTATATCGCTAAATTTTAGGCCACACTATCGCTATCAGTGTTTAATCGAAAGAATATACAGCTTTTGTAGAACTAGTTTTATCGCTAAAATGTTAGTTGGGCTGGACATGATTTTTCCGTGGATCCTTCATTTGATCTTGAAATTACCTGTCAACGAGCATTTCATTTTAGAGTGATGCATTACATAGCGAATTATACCTAAAATGCTCATCCTCGTTAAGAGATTCGGTCGTAATCAATTTACACCCTGTATGACTATAGACAACTTTTAAAATAAATAGATAATTTTGCTATTACAATGACGGTAGTCAAAATGTGCAAATTAAAGTACCAGTTTGATTCTGGTTTCAGTGCTAAGACATCGCAAAGCAAAACAGTGCGGACCAAAATAAAACATGTACAATTTGGACATGCACAAAACAGTCTTGAAAAGGAATACATTCTCCAGTATTACTAATCAAGATAAAAAGTAAACTCACATGCACAAGAAATTTAGATAACATGTAAAATTGTAAATAAGCTAAAATCAAAACTTTTATTGTTCATTTAGCTTGGTAAAAAACATATAAATTAGTGCAAAATATACTTGTTTTTTAAAGAAGTTGCGAATGATGTAACAACCTTGTATGCAAAATGTGTGTTATTTCGAATGTACGTCATTAATTACCGCAAATTTGTTGTATTTAATCGGCTCTTCCCAATAGATTATACTGAATCATTAAAACAATAAAATAAAGCTAGATTATAGATATTATTTGAACGGTTTGTTTACATTATTCGCAACTTCTTTAAAAAGCAAGTATATGTCAAAATATCGGGACTGACATTTCCATCGTTTTAAATTAGATAATTGTTTCCAGATTTATACCAGTTTTAAATAATTAAAACTATTTAGTCAGTAAAAGCACGAGTGGTCGAAGCCTTACGAGATGGGCACCTTAACACATGTCAAACATCAAATTCGAATATTGAAAAGTTTTAGACGTTCAAATACTACCTTTATATTATAACTTTTACATAACTCTCTATGCCGATTACTAGCGCAGTTTCGAGCACTGCCACTTCTACCTTATCAGATGTTGACCTGTTGAGTATGATTAACAGGTTTTCGTAGGGCACCGGCAGAATATGCCTAAACTGCGCACCCCCCCTTTAAAGGACACCCAATTAGCGTGAGACGAATAAACCATAATTGCAGTCAGTTTACAATATCTTTTAGGATTTCAACTTTATCGGCGCTTTTATATTATAATATCGCTTATAGTTTATAACATTAACACAAAAACCGAGTTTTATTCAAATTTAGTGCTATGCTAACCCATCGTCTATGGTTGCTAAGGATCAATACAATGGATTTTTAATTCAAATTATAATTGATTTGAGTTCAATATCTATTGTACAGTCACGTCTAATAATATGTATACATTTCGGAACGTATGTCAAAAGCATAAGGATCAAAATCGTATACATATTATTAGAGCCGACCGTACGGATCCTTATCAAACGTTGTTAAAACCGGACTGAAATTGAGGTATATAATTTCACGCTATTTGAGTCAAACTTAAAATCATGTTACGAGTCTTTCCGGTGGACATTTTAAAAGTTAAGGGCTATGAGAGTTACTTTTCTTATTAAACCCTTATTGTCATTTAAAGGTACTCCTTTCCTATTGAATTGTATGATAAAAATCACGACTACACTCCTACCAGTTGCTTACAGGAAAGAGGGGCTCTACAGTTTAGCTGAACACGCACTTTTTCTTTCCTGTGATCGATAGTTAACAGCCTGTGGACAGGTAGTAATGATTTTTATCATACAAAGCAATGGAAAAGGAGGACGTCTTAATGAAGATTAGGCTTTCATAAGAAAAAAAATAAAAAAATAAATAAATATCTTGGGACATCTTACACAAATCAACTTAGTCCCACGGTAAGCTCAATTAAGGCTTGTGATGTGGGTACCAGGCGACGATATATATAATAGATAGATGCATATAGATACTTAAATACATAGACAACCATGACCAAGGAACAAATATTTGTGATAAATAAATACACAAATAATGCCCTCGCCGGGATTCGAACCCGGATCCTCCAGCTTCGTAGGCAGGGTCACTACCAACTAGGCTACGGAGGCTGACAAATCAAGCTTTATAGGCCTTAACTTTTAGATTGTCCACCGGAAAGACTCCGAACATGGGTTTGTGTTTGACCCATTTGGGTTCCTAAAAGTAAAAGCTGGTATGTACTGACATGGGCGGCGGCGGCGGCTGCACTGCGGCGACGATGCTGGGCGTGGACACGGACTTCTGAAGCGGAAGCCGGGCCGCCAGCCGAGCGCCCTCGGCCGCGGGGCCCGCGCGGAGCGCCGCTGTCACCTTCTCGAAGTCTTTCTGTATGTTTTAATACTCTTTGTGATAGTCTGTAGTAGCGGTAGAACTGTGTAAGGTCATGCGGGACAAATACAACTACGAGGTAAATTCAACTAATGGACATTTCTTTTCATCTGTTTTTATTAAGAACTTTTGGAAGATACGTAGAACATTCTTTGATTTGTTTCAAAATTAAGCAACACAATAGTAGGGTCATTGTCAGACCGAAAAACAAAAGTTGTCCACTTGTGGTGGTCAAAAGTTAACAGCTATTATAAATCTATGTTACAATTTGATTGCATAGGGCTATAGACCAGGGAACCTACCGTCAATTGTTTTATCCCAAAATTAGTACAGGAATTCCTTAACTTTAGGTATGTCCACCGAAAAGACGATAACCTAAATCTGACAATGATCCAGTAGGTAAGTGTGATCTTTTTACAAATTAAGAGTAGTTATTTCAATTAGTCGGATTTACCTCATAGTTGCATTTGCCCCGCATGACCTTATTTCTATGGCAATTAACGAACTAGATCCGGCAAATAATGGACGACGGAAATCGGATTTAGTGCGTAAATTTCCATAAAAATGTTTTTACGGCTACTACGAACTATAATTTCACGGGTTCGCATTGGATATAGTGCGAACGGCACTGGAAGAAAATGGCGGCCAACATTCCCAAACAGATTAGAAACTTCGCATGTAATACATTTTAGCAAACGAACTTGTTGTAATAATTACTAAGGGTTCATGTATATTATTATGGCAATAAAAAAGTTAAATTGACTAAGGTGGAAAAAATATTATTAAAGAGGTATTTATGTATTAATTTACCGTTATTTTCAGCATAAACAGTGGAATACTCGAATGGGGTAAAGATGTTTAGGTGGCAGGTTGTCTCCCATCATCTTACCATTCAATGCGAATTCGTGATTGGAGTCATCATACCTTCTGTTTTAATCTCAAAGAGTAAAAGAGTAATTTATTACTTATTATAATACTCAACGGTTAGGTGGTAAATTGATGTAACCGTCACTAGTCGTCTCCGTCATTCCCACCGGGAATTGCAAAGTGTGACAGAGATATCAGTTGTTGCAGTTATAATGTACTCACGGCTAAGTCGTTGTCGTTGAGCGAGTGTGTGGAGTGCCGCGCGCGTGGCTCCCCATCCGACTCCATGGATGAGTGACGCGCCGTGACCGTCACTTGGCGTCTCTTTCATTCCCACCGGAACTTGCCAAGTGTGACAGAGATATCAGTTGTTGCAGTTATAATGTACTCACGGCTAAGTCGTTGTCGTTGAGCGAGTGCGTGGAGTGCCGCCCGCGTGGCTCCCCATCCGACTCCATGAATGAGTGACGCGTTGTGACTGTCACTAGGCGTCTCCTTCATTCCTACCGGGACTAGCCAAGTGTGACAGAGATATCAGTTGTTGCAGTTATAATGTACTCACGGCTAAGTCGTTGTCGTTGAGCGAGTGCGTGGAGTGCCGCCCGCGTGGCTCCCCATCCGACTCCATGAATGAGTGACGCGCTGTGACTGTCACTAGGCGTCTCCTTCATTCCTACCGGGACTAGCCAAGTGTGACAGAGATATCAGTTGTTGCAGTTAGAATGTTCTCACGGCTAAGTCGTCCTTGGGCGAGTGCGTAGAGTGCCGCGCTGTGACCGTCACTAGTCGTCTCCTTCATTCCCACCGGGACTTGCCAAGTGTGACAGAGATATCAGTTGTTGGAGTTAGAATGTACTCATGGCTAAGTCGTTGACGTTGAGCGAATGCGTAGAGTGCCGCGCTGTGACAGACACTTGTCGTCTCCTTCAGTCCCACCGGGACTTGCCAAGTGTGACAGAGATATCAGTTGTTACGGTTAGAATGCTTTTTTTTTGCACAACAAAGTGGCTCCACTCCACCTGATCATAAGTGAAAAGTGGAGCACAAAACGCGGCGGCAACGAATACGAGACCAGCAGTAACCTGTCAGTTGCCACCGCCTTGCCGGCCCGCAAGATGCTTCTTCATGCTTTGTTTAAAGGTATGTAAAGGTACTTACGGCTAAGTCGTTGTCGTTGAGCGAGTGCGTGGAGTGCCGCGCTGCGACCGTCACTTGTCGTCTCCTTCATTCCCACCGGGACTTGCCAAGTGTGACAGAGATATCAGTTGATGCAGTTAGAATGCTTTTTTTTAATATTTGCACAACAAAGTTGCTGCACAAAGTTGGAGCACAAAACGCGAAACACCTGTCAGTTGCCACCGCCTTGCTGGCCCGCAAGATGCTTCTTCATGCTTTGTTTAAAGGTAAAGGACTATGTGTCAAAATGGACCAAAAACCAACAGAGCTGGGAGTAGTGTCATTGAAAAGGTCTGCTTATGTACTTTATTTCATTCTATAGGTGCAAAGTTGATTTCCATTGGATAATTTTATATGAGTAAGGCATACCGCGGGCACTCTCTAAGTAAATCACCGTCGACCAGACATCATTCATCATAGTATTTACTCTGACTAAAATACAAATATCTCCGTTTTGCAATGGAATTGAACATAGTGCCCGTAGAATGAAATGAAATAAATAAAAATAGCTATTTCATGACACCACTTTTAGCTCTGTTGGTTTTTGGTCCACTCTCCATACAAATCTGCCCATAGTCCTTTAAAGGTATGTAAGGTACTTACGGCTAAGTCGTTGTCGTTGAGCGAGTGTGTGGAGTGGCGCGCTCGTGGTTCCCCATCCGACTCCATGGATGACAGCGACGCGCTGTGACCGTTAAGGGTACTGGAATGTGTTACCGCGTTCAACACAGACTCCACATTCCCATTAGTTAAGTTGTTAATTGTAGAAGAGTTGCATTTTAGAAGTACACGAGGAATTAATACCTAATCCCCTTGTTCATAAACTTCTTCTAATTTAGCAAGCCGCTTAGTATTGTTTGCCCCTTTATATCTTATAGATATTTTGATAAAACCGAAAAAGACAACCAATACTTAGCAGCTTGAACCTGCTAAGTTAGGAGAAGTTTATGAATAATGGGGTAAATATACAGGGTGTAACCGTTAAGTGTTGCCAGGCCAGAATTCCGTAAATATAGCAGATACCATAAAACTTCTAACTGATATCGAAAGTACCCAACGAGTAACATTACACTAATAACTTTTTTGAAATAAAATCAGAAATATCTCAAATATTAACTTCAAACCCTTCCATACATTTAGTACGTAACCGTTCATTCAAAGAGTAGTTTAATACGAACATTTTTTTATTTAAGAATAAATGTTAGATTAATTATTTCATAAACGGTAGTATTATTATTTTATTATAATGTATTCGTACAAATAACGAATCTCTAACAGTTTTATCTGTTATGACACATTGACACCCGACAATTTTTAAGGCTAGTCGTCATACTAAATGCATGGGAGCGTTTTAACTTAGTATTTTTAATATTACTCCATCTATTTATAAAAAATAATTAATATAATTTTACTCGTTGGGTAACGCACTTTCGATATCAGTTGGAAGTTTTCTGATATCTGTTATACATATTTACGGAATTATGGCCTGGCCACACTTAACGATTACACCCTGTATAAACCCCAAAATCTATGCTCCGGAATGTGTGCCGTTTTCTAAGTCTTTCTAATTTTTTATGAAGAATATTCTTAAGGGAGAACTTTCGACTTGTTTTCTTTTTGACCATCTTCTTTGGCGTTACACATCCTACTTGAGAACACTGATCAAATACTGATCTAGGACATAGTTCTAAAGCAATAATAGCACTGCCCACAACTTCTCTATACTAACACATCCGAACGCGAACTAAGAAATCCGCTTTCGGGGATTTTTCTCTGCGACTCTAATGACGCCTTCGTTGGAGTGAGAGAGACAAATCCCCTAAATTTACGAACTTCGGTGTTCGCGGTAGCAGGCCAGCCTAATTATTTTCCGTCTCCACTTCGCCCTATCCTTGACGTATTGTCAGAAACTCCGTAGTATAAATATATAAAATAATATCCTCTATCTGCGACTTTGCAAAACAACTCTTCTACTATTAATAACTATTTGGTGTAGCCAACTATAAGTGTCTAGTTTCATTGTTTATGTGAGGCAATATTTATATTCATAATAATTGGTAAGCACTAGACACTTAAATTTGGCTTACAATTTTTATAAGATAAGATATGCATAATATAGAATATATTGGGATACTAGAGATTTATGCCTCAATTTGAGAAGAAATTAACATACGATGCAGTGCTTTTAAAATTTTCAGCAATATTGCTACTTATACCAATATCGTTTTCTCAGTAAATTTTATATTAAATTAAATTAAGTCGTTAGAATTGCCAACAATAGCGCCGAAGTACCATGAACTCCTAGCTATACTTATACTAGTTTGTAATGCAGTTAGGAGTTCTTGGTACTTCGCTGTCGATAAACGGAAATTCTTTTCAGAAAAGAGGACTGCAAGATATTTTGAATTATTTTTTGAGTATCTTTTGACACTCAATATAGCTATCTACTTTGAAATGGCACTCGTAGCAATGGGTACATAAAAACGTCCCTTGGACATAGTTTCATTGCATTCATATTTTATAGAATATTATTTTTGTGCGAGTTACCATCGTCATAGTGGCCCAAGTTGCCTATCGCTAACGCTCAACAGCGTATCGTTGGTTTTCCTTCTCTGTCCCTCTTTCTTATTACTGCGACAAATGCAGTTAGTTGTCTTTCGTCACGATTGAGGGTCAGCGATTGGTAACCTGGATATGGCTACTGGTGAGAGTATGCTGGGTCCGTACCTGCGCTGTCGGCTGGCGTCGGGCTGTCGCGCATGGGGCTCCAGTGCGGCCCACGAACTCCGCCGGCCTTCCTCTCGCCGGTCCCATAGGCCCCATTGTCGGGACTCTCCTGGATAGACCAATACTGTATGAGCATTGCTCTAAAAGTTTATACATTTCGATCACATCCTTCAATATTGATAAAAATTGGTAAGCTGATAGAGTAAAGGATCATTTTATGTTACCAGGGTGCTTAGTCAAGTTGCCAATCGCTAACGCTTAATCGTCAATCGTAGCTAACTGTCTTTGTCGCACTAATATGAAAGAGTGACAGAAAGGGAAAACTACGATACGCTACTAAGAATAATTGCGGATGTCTACCATCTCCAGTTCTCCTTCAATTGCTCAAAGGTTAACTGGAAGAGATCCCTTAATGGGATAAGTTCGCCTTTGTACAAATCTGTGTAATATCATACTGTTTATTTTGTTTTCTGTGTTTTTGTGCAATAAAGTGTTTTACTACTACTACTAAGCGTTAGCGATTGGCAACTTGGCTAAGCATCCAGGTCCTGTACATTTTTGGTAGCAAAAAAGGAAAGTTTCATACAAACATTTTGGGAAATTATAGTATAGTGACTCTTCTAGTTCCCAATTTTTATCAATATCTAAGGCGTGATCCAAATACTGTATTTTTTTTTTAGAACTTCACTTATATTACCCACCGTGGAACATACGGAAAACCTACAGAATTTATTTGGTGTAACATTTTTATGTCCGTCTGTCTGTCTGTACGCAGCTTAGCTCAGTGGCCGATAGTACTACAAACTACAAATTTGCAATTTGACATATTAAACCCGCCGACAAAGTGGTAGAATAAAAATAGGGTAAAAATGAGGTATCGTTGAATAGGTCTACGAAAAATAACAAACACACAAAGAGATGCCTTGGAATTCGAACTCGGGACTTTCAGCATCTTCCACTTTAAAGGTCTTCGCACACTATAACAACACCACGCCAACGCGGCAGCAACTCTACTCACACTTACGATGAGTAGTCAACTATTAGTAATAGTTGATCCACCCAATGGTCACTAGTGGACAACGCGTGGACAACGAGTGGGCAATGAAAATGATTGCTCGATACACGTCAGTCGCAAACGCATAGTCGCCGCGTGGACAACTTGTGGTCGTTGCGTGACAAACGAGTCGGGGTTGACCTTTAGTGTACGATGCGTAGGCCACTCGTCGTCCACTACTTTAATATAATTTTTTGAAATTAAACCTTGAACATATGACATCAGGGCTTAAATTTCAATGATTAGAGTTGAGTCGAGTGGGTAGTGCGCGAAGACCTTAAGTGCTTGTAACTTTCGTAGCTCTGCAGCTACGACGTCGAAAAGTGGTAACTCACCGCTGCCTTTCCGGCTATGTGGGTATAAGTCCAGGTGTGTGGGCGACGAGCAGTCGGGATCGCCGCCATCTTTGCACAGCGACGGACAGGATGTGCTGAGGCGACTGATGCCGCCCGCTTGCTGTAGGTAAATGTAAAGTGTATATAAATACTCGTATAAATAAACTAAACAGTACCGAGATACACCACAATTGTGACATTCCTTGAAGGACCAGAACCGGTATTTTAAAATCCTCAAACAGCTCAATATTTTAATAGTACATTTCCTAACTAGTGCGCGAGGGTGAAAGTTGGAGCCCGAGTGAAACGAGGGTGACAATCACCCGAGTTAAAAAAAAGTTTTTGCACGTGTAAGGAACGATTTTTTTTCATAACAAGTGCGTCAAAAAGAGAAATTACCGCGCGCGAAGCCTGCGCTAAGTTCGTTTTTGCGCACTAGTTAGGAAAAATATTTTATACTCTTTATGTACTACTCAATATTTTATTTACAACATCGTATTTTTTAATTACTCCATTAACTTAGAATTTATGAACCGAAGAACGAAAAATAACCGTTCTTTTGCATGGAGAAAATACTAATATCCAGTCCCTACTTGAAAGAATTAGAATCAGCGACGGGCTGTTAGCTTGTTAGCGTTTTTCTAAGACCCGGGAATATTTATAACCCTTTTGTTAAACTCACGTGTAATTTAGTAACTAATCGCGACATACTACGTGCCGCGTTAGCACGGGCTCAGTGCTTGATAATGGAGCCTACATGGCTCTCCGAAACATGACTATGACTATGACTATGGTATTGTGTCACGAAAGTTTAATATGAAATTAAGCGTGTATCTAAAATTTCGCATTATAATTATCACTCTAAAAACTCCTTACCGTAATGCACTGATTTTGAATGCATTGTGATTGTTCCGTTAGATTATGTTTGAAACATGGTATTG